>CP116454.1:37820212-38093524 GCA_028216015.1 Quercus dentata | reverse complement strand
AAAATTCAAAAATAAATAGAAAAAAATTTCATTAAAAAACATCATCAGGCTTCAAAAATAAATTTCAAGGCGAAGCAGAGTCAAGACAGGATGAAAAATAAAGAAGAAAAAAATTTCATTCCTATCCGTTCAAACCCGACCCGAGTTAGAAAATTCAAAAATAAATGCAAAAAAATTCTAAAAATTAAAAAACATCATCCAGGCTTCATTTCAAGGCGAAGCGGGTCAAGACAGGATGAAAAATAGAGAAGAAAAAAATTTCATTCCTATCCGTTCAAACCCGACCGAGTTAGAAAATTCAAAAATAAATGCAAAAAAATTCTAAAAATTAAAAAACATCATCCAGGCTTCATTTCAAGGCGAAGCGGGTCAAGACAGGATGAAAAATAAAGAAGAAAAAAATTTCATTCCTATCCAGTTCAAACCCGACCGAGTTAGAAAATTCAAAAATAAATGCAAAAAATTCTAAAAATTAAAAAACATCATCCAGGCTTCATTTCAAGGCGAAGCGGTCAAGACAGGATGAAAAATAAAGAAGAAAAAAATTTCATTCCTATCCGTTCAAACCCGGCCGAGTTAGAAAATTCAAAAATAAATGCAAAAAAATTCTAAAAATTAAAAAACATCATCCAGGCTTCATTTCAAGGCGAAGCGAGTCAGACAGGATGAAAAATAAAGAAGAAAAAAATTTCATTCCTATCCGTTCAAACCCGAGCCGAGTTAGAAAATTCAAAAATAAATGCAAAAAATTCTAAAAATTAAAAAACATCATCCAGGCTTCATTTCAAGGCGAAGCGAGTCGAGACAGGATGAAAAATAAAGAAGAAAAAAATTTCATTCCTATCCGTTCAAACCCGGCCGAGTTAGAAAATTCAAAAATAAATGCAAAAAAATTCTAAAAATTAAAAACATCATCCAGGCTTCATTTCAAGGCGAAGCGGGTCAAGACAGGATGAAAAATAAAGAAGAAAAAAATTTCATTCCTATCCGTTCAAACCAGACCGAGTTAGAAAATTCAAAAATAAATGCAAAAAAATTCTAAAAATTAAAAAACATCATCCAGGCTTCATTTCAAGGCGAAGCAGTCGGACAGGATGAAAAATAAAGAAGAAAAAAATTTCATTCCTATCCGTTCAAACCAGGCGAGTTAGAAAATTCAAAAATAAATGCAAAAAAATTCTAAAAATTAAAAAACATCATCCAGGCTTCATTTCAAGGCGAAGCAGGTCAAGACAGGATGAAAAATAAAGAAGAAAAAAATTTCATTCCTATCCGTTCAAACCCGGCCGAGTTAGAAAATTCAAAAATAAATGCAAAAAAATTCTAAAAATTAAAAAACATCATCCAGGCTTCATTTCAAGGAAGCGGGTCGAGACAGGATGAAAAATAAAGAAGAAAAAAATTTCATTCCTATCCGTTCAAACCCGGCCGAGTTAGAAAATTCAAAAATAAATGCAAAAAAATTCTAAAAATTAAAAAACATCATCCAGGCTTCATTTCAAGGCGAAGCGAGTCAAGACAGGATGAAAAATAAAGAAGAAAAAAATTTCATTCCTATCCGTTCAAACCGACCGAGTTAGAAAATTCAAAAATAAATGCAAAAAAATTCTAAAAATTAAAAACATCATCCAGGCTTCATTTCAAGGCGAAGCGGTCAAGACGGGATGAAAAATAAAGAAGAAAAAAATTTCATTCCTATCCGTTCAAACCCGAGCCGAGTTAGAAAATTCAAAAATAAATGCAAAAAAATTCTAAAAATTAAAAAACATCATCCAGGCTTCATTTCAAGGCGAAGCGGGTCAAGACAGGATGAAAAATAGAGAAGAAAAAAATTTCATTCCTATCCGTTCAAACCAGGCCGAGTTAGAAAATTCAAAAATAAATGCAAAAAAATTCTAAAAATTAAAAAACATCATCCAGGCTTCATTTCAAGGCGAAGCGAGTCAAGACAGGATGAAAAATAGAGAAGAAAAAAATTTCATTCCTATCCGTTCAAACCCGACCGAGTTAGAAAATTCAAAAATAAATGCAAAAAAATTCTAAAAATTAAAAAACATCATCCAGGCTTCATTTCAAGGCGAAGCGGGTCGGGACAGGATGAAAAATAAAGAAGAAAAAAATTTCATTCCTATCCGTTCAAACCCGACCCGAGTTAGAAAATTCAAAAATAAATGCAAAAAAATTCTAAAAATTAAAAAACATCATCCAGGCTTCATTTCAAGGCGAAGCGGTCAAGACAGGATGAAAAATAAAGAAGAAAAAAATTTCATTCCTATCCGTTCAAACCCGACCCGAGTTAGAAAATTCAAAAATAAATGCAAAAAATTCTAAAAATTAAAAAACATCATCCAGGCTTCATTTCAAGGCGAAGCGGGTCAAGACAGGATGAAAAATAAAGAAGAAAAAAATTTCATTCCTATCCGTTCAAACCCGAGCCGAGTTAGAAAATTCAAAAATAAATGCAAAAAAATTCTAAAAATTAAAAACATCATCCAGGCTTCATTTCAAGGCGAAGCGGTCAAGACAGGATGAAAAATAAAGAAGAAAAAAATTTCATTCCTATCCGTTCAAACCGAGCCGAGTTAGAAAATTCAAAAATAAATGCAAAAAAATTCTAAAAATTAAAAAACATCATCCAGGCTTCATTTCAAGGCGAAGCAGTCAGACAGGATGAAAAATAAAGAAGAAAAAAATTTCATTCCTATCCGTTCAAACCCGGCCGAGTTAGAAAATTCAAAAATAAATGCAAAAAAATTCTAAAAATTAAAAAACATCATCCAGGCTTCATTTCAAGGCGAAGCGGGTCAAGACAGGATGAAAAATAAAGAAGAAAAAAATTTCATTCCTATCCGTTCAAACCCGACCGAGTTAGAAAATTCAAAAATAAATGCAAAAAATTCTAAAAATTAAAAAACATCATCCAGGCTTCATTTCAAGGCGAAGCGAGTCAAGACAGGATGAAAAATAAAGAAGAAAAAAATTTCATTCCTATCCGTTCAAACCCGAGCCGAGTTAGAAAATTCAAAAATAAATGCAAAAAATTCTAAAAATTAAAAAACATCATCCAGGCTTCATTTCAAGGCGAAGCGGGTCAAGACAGGATGAAAAATAAAGAAGAAAAAAATTTCATTCCTATCCGTTCAAACCCGACCGAGTTAGAAAATTCAAAAATAAATGCAAAAAAATTCTAAAAATTAAAAAACATCATCCAGGCTTCATTTCAAGGCGAAGCGGGTCAAGACAGGATGAAAAATAGAGAAGAAAAAAATTTCATTCCTATCCGTTCAAACCCGAGCCGAGTTAGAAAATTCAAAAATAAATGCAAAAAAATTCTAAAAATTAAAAAACATCATCCAGGCTTCATTTCAAGGCGAAGCGAGTCAAGACAGGATGAAAAATAAAGAAGAAAAAAATTTCATTCCTATCGTTCAAACCCGACCCGAGTTAGAAAATTCAAAAATAAATGCAAAAAAATTCTAAAAATTAAAAAACATCATCCAGGCTTCATTTCAAGCGAAGCGAGTCAAGACAGGATGAAAAATAAAGAAGAAAAAAATTTCATTCCTATCCGTTCAAACCCGACCGAGTTAGAAAATTCAAAAATAAATGCAAAAAAATTCTAAAAATTAAAAAACATCATCCAGGCTTCATTTCAAGGCGAAGCGGGTCAAGACAGGATGAAAAATAGAGAAGAAAAAAATTTCATTCCTATCCGTTCAAACCCGAGCCGAGTTAGAAAATTCAAAAATAAATGCAAAAAAATTCTAAAAATTAAAAACATCATCCAGGCTTCATTTCAAGGCGAAGCGGGTCAGGACAGGATGAAAAATAAAGAAGAAAAAAATTTCATTCCTATCCGTTCAAACCCGAGCCGAGTTAGAAAATTCAAAAATAAATGCAAAAAAATTCTAAAAATTAAAAAACATCATCCAGGCTTCATTTCAAGGCGAAGCGAGTCGAGACAGGATGAAAAATAAAGAAGAAAAAAATTTCATTCCTATCCGTTCAAACCCGAGCCGAGTTAGAAAATTCAAAAATAAATGCAAAAAAATTCTAAAAATTAAAAAACATCATCCAGGCTTCATTTCAAGGCAAGCGAAGGTCAAGAGAGGATGAAAAATAAAGAAGAAAAAAATTTCATTCCTATCCGTTCAAACCCGAGCCGAGTTAGAAAATTCAAAAATAAATGCAAAAAAATTCTAAAAATTAAAAAACATCATCCAGGCTTCATTTCAAGGCGAAGCGGTCGGAGACAGGATGAAAAATAAAGAAGAAAAAAATTTCATTCCTATCCGTTCAAACCGAGCCGAGTTAGAAAATTCAAAAATAAATGCAAAAAATTCTAAAAATTAAAAACATCATCCAGGCTTCATTTCAAGGCGAAGCGGTCAAGACAGGATGAAAAATAAAGAAGAAAAAAATTTCATTCCTATCCGTTCAAACCCGACCGAGTTAGAAAATTCAAAAATAAATGCAAAAAATTCTAAAAATTAAAAAACATCATCCAGGCTTCATTTCAAGGCGAAACGGTCAGGACAGGATGAAAAATAAAGAAGAAAAAAATTTCATTCCTATCCGTTCAAACCGACCCGAGTTAGAAAATTCAAAAATAAATGCAAAAAAATTCTAAAAATTAAAAAACATCATCCAGGCTTCATTTCAAGGCGAAGCGGGTCAAGACAGGATGAAAAATAAAGAAGAAAAAAATTTCATTCCTATCCGTTCAAACCGACCCGAGTTAGAAAATTCAAAAATAAATGCAAAAAATTCTAAAAATTAAAAAACATCATCCAGGCTTCATTTCAAGGCGAAGCGGGTCAAGACAGGATGAAAAATAGAGAAGAAAAAAATTTCATTCCTATCCGTTCAAACCCGACCGAGTTAGAAAATTCAAAAATAAATGCAAAAAAATTCTAAAAATTAAAAAACATCATCCAGGCTTCATTTCAAGGCGAAGCAGGTCAGGACAGGATGAAAAATAGAGAAGAAAAAAATTTCATTCCTATCCGTTCAAACCGGACCGAGTTAGAAAATTCAAAAATAAATGCAAAAAATTCTAAAAATTAAAAAACATCATCCAGGCTTCATTTCAAGGCGAAGCGGGTCAGACAGGATGAAAAATAAAGAAGAAAAAAATTTCATTCCTATCCGTTCAAACCCGACCCGAGTTAGAAAATTCAAAAATAAATGCAAAAAAATTCTAAAAATTAAAAAACATCATCCAGGCTTCATTTCAAGGCGAAGCGAGTCAAGACAGGATGAAAAATAAAGAAGAAAAAAATTTCATTCCTATCCGTTCAAACCCGGCCGAGTTAGAAAATTCAAAAATAAATGCAAAAAATTCTAAAAATTAAAAAACATCATCCAGGCTTCATTTCAAGGCGAAGCGGGTCAAGAGACAGGATGAAAAATAAAGAAGAAAAAAATTTCATTCCTATCCGTTCAAACCCGGCCGAGTTAGAAAATTCAAAAATAAATGCAAAAAAATTCTAAAAATTAAAAAACATCATCCAGGCTTCATTTCAAGGCGAAGCGGTCAAGACAGGATGAAAAATAAAGAAGAAAAAAATTTCATTCCTATCCGTTCAAACCCGACCGAGTTAGAAAATTCAAAAATAAATGCAAAAAAATTCTAAAAATTAAAAAACATCATCCAGGCTTCATTTCAAGGCGAAGCGGTCAAGACAGGATGAAAAATAAAGAAGAAAAAAATTTCATTCCTATCCGTTCAAACCCGACCGAGTTAGAAAATTCAAAAATAAATGCAAAAAAATTCTAAAAATTAAAAAACATCATCCAGGCTTCATTTCAAGGCGAAGCGGGTCAAGACAGGATGAAAAATAAAGAAGAAAAAAATTTCATTCCTATCCGTTCAAACCCGACCGAGTTAGAAAATTCAAAAATAAATGCAAAAAATTCTAAAAATTAAAAAACATCATCCAGGCTTCATTTCAAGGCGAAGCGGGTCAAGACAGGATGAAAAATAAAGAAGAAAAAAATTTCATTCCTATCCGTTCAAACCCGACCCGAGTTAGAAAATTCAAAAATAAATGCAAAAAAATTCTAAAAATTAAAAAACATCATCCAGGCTTCATTTCAAGGCGAAGCGAGTCAGGACGGGATGAAAAATAAAGAAGAAAAAAAATTTCATTCCTATCCGTTCAAACCCGACCTGAGTTAGAAAATTCAAAAATAAATGCAAAAAAATTCTAAAAATTAAAAAACATCATCCAGGCTTCATTTCAAGGCGAAGCGAGTCAGACAGGATGAAAAATAAAGAAGAAAAAAATTTCATTCCTATCCGTTCAAACCCGACCCGAGTTAGAAAATTCAAAAATAAATGCAAAAAATTCTAAAAATTAAAAAACATCATCCAGGCTTCATTTCAAGGCGAAGCGGGTCAGACAGGATGAAAAATAAAGAAGAAAAAAATTTCATTCCTATCCGTTCAAACCCGACCGAGTTAGAAAATTCAAAAATAAATGCAAAAAAATTCTAAAAATTAAAAAACATCATCCAGGCTTCATTTCAAGGCGAAGCGGGTCAAGACAGGATGAAAAATAGAGAAGAAAAAAATTTCATTCCTATCCGTTCAAACCCGAGCCGAGTTAGAAAATTCAAAAATAAATGCAAAAAAATTCTAAAAATTAAAAACATCATCCAGGCTTCATTTCAAGGCGAAGCGAGTCAAGACAGGATGAAAAATAAAGAAGAAAAAAATTTCATTCCTATCCGTTCAAACCCGACCGAGTTAGAAAATTCAAAAATAAATGCAAAAAAATTCTAAAAATTAAAAAACATCATCCAGGCTTCATTTCAAGGCGAAGCGAGTCAAGACGGATGAAAAATAAAGAAGAAAAAAATTTCATTCCTATCCGTTCAAACCCGAGCCGAGTTAGAAAATTCAAAAATAAATGCAAAAAATTCTAAAAATTAAAAAACATCATCCAGGCTTCATTTCAAGGCGAAGCGGGTCGAGACAGGATGAAAAATAAAGAAGAAAAAAATTTCATTCCTATCCGTTCAAACCCGACCGAGTTAGAAAATTCAAAAATAAATGCAAAAAAATTCTAAAAATTAAAAAACATCATCCAGGCTTCATTTCAAGGCGAAGCGGGTCAGACAGGATGAAAAATAAAGAAGAAAAAAATTTCATTCCTATCCGTTCAAACCCAGGCCGAGTTAGAAAATTCAAAAATAAATGCAAAAAAATTCTAAAAATTAAAAAACATCATCCAGGCTTCATTTCAAGGCGAAGCGGGTCAAGACAGGATGAAAAATAAAGAAGAAAAAAATTTCATTCCTATCCGTTCAAACCGACCGAGTTAGAAAATTCAAAAATAAATGCAAAAATTCTAAAAATTAAAAAACATCATCCAGGCTTCATTTCAAGATGAAGCGGTCATGACAGAGAAAAATAGAGAAGAAAAAATTTCATTCCTATCCGTTCAAACCCGACCGAGTTAGAAAATTCAAAAATAAATGCAAAAAAATTCTAAAAATTAAAAAACATCATCCAGGCTTCATTTCAAGATGAAAAGGTCGGGACAGGGCCGAAAAATAGAGAAGAAAAAAATTTCATTCCTATCCGTTCAAACCCGGCCGAGTTAGAAAATTCAAAAATAAATGCAAAAAAATTCTAAAAATTAAAAAACATCATCCACGCTTCATTTCAAGGCGAAGCGGTCAGGACGAGCCGAAAAATAGAGAAGAAAAAATTTCATTCCGATCCGTTCAAACCCGAGCCGAGTTAGAAAATTCAAAAATAAATGCAAAAAAATTCTAAAAATTAAAAAACATCATCCACGCTTCATTTCAAGGCGAAGCGGGTCAAGGACAGCCGAAAAATAGAGAAGAAAAAATTTCATTCCTATCCGTTCAAACCCGAGCCGAGTTAGAAAATTCAAAAATAAATGCAAAAAAATTCTAAAAATTAAAAAACATCATCCAGGCTTCATTTCAAGAAGAAAGCAGGTCGGAGACAGAGCCGAAAAATAGAAGAAGAAAAAAATTTCATTCCTATCCGTTCAAACCCGAGCCGAGTTAGAAAATTCAAAAATAAATGCAAAAAATTCTAAAAATTAAAAAACATCATCCAGGCTTCATTTCAAGACGAAGCGGGTCAGACAGCCGAAAAATAGAGAAGAAAAAAATTTCATTCCTATCCGTTCAAACCGACCCGAGTTAGAAAATTCAAAAATAAATGCAAAAAATTCTAAAAATTAAAAACATCATCAGGCTTCATTTCAAGGCCAAGCGAAACGGTCGAGACAGGTAGAAAAATAGAGAAGAAAAAATTTCATTCCTATCAGTTCAAACCCGGCCGAGTTAGAAAATTAAAAATAAATGCAAAAAATTCTAAAAATTAAAAAAACATCATCCACGCTTCATTTCAAGAAGAAGCGGGTCAGACAGGCCGAAAAATAGAGAAGAAAAAAGTTTCATTCCTATCAGTTCAAACCGACCCGAGTTAGAAAATTCAAAAATAAATGCAAAAAAATTCTAAAAATTAAAAACATCATCCAGGCTTCATTTCAAGATGAAGCGAGGACAGACAGGTCGAAAAATAGAAGAAGAAAAAAATTTCATTCCTATCCGTTCAAACCCGGCCGAGTTAGAAAATTCAAAAATAAATGCAAAAAATTCTAAAAATTAAAAAACATCATCCAGGCTTCATTTCAAGAAGAAGCGGGTCAGGACAGTTGAAAAATAGAGAAGAAAAAATTTCATTCCTATCCGTTCAAACCCGACCGAGTTAGAAAATTCAAAAATAAATGCAAAAAAATTCTAAAAATTAAAAAACATCATCCAGGCTTCATTTCAAGACGAAGCAGGTCAGACAGGCGAAAAATAGAGAAGAAAAAAATTTCATTCCTATCCGTTCAAACCCGACCCGAGTTAGAAAATTCAAAAATAAATGCAAAAAAATTCTAAAAATTAAAAAACATCATCCAGGCTTCATTTCAAGATGGAAAGCGGGTCGGGAGGACAGGCGAAAAATAGAGAAGAAAAAAATTTCATTCCTATCCGTTCAAACCCGACCCGAGTTAGAAAATTCAAAAATAAATGCAAAAAATTCTAAAAATTAAAAAAACATCATCCGCTTCATTTCAAGGCAAGCGGGTCGAGACAGTCGAAAAATAGAGAAGAAAAAAATTTCATTCCTATCCGTTCAAACCCGACCCGAGTTAGAAAATTCAAAAATAAATGCAAAAAATTCTAAAAATTAAAAAACATCATCCAGGCTTCATTTCAAGGCGAAGCGGGTCAGACAGTCGAAAAATAGAGAAGAAAAAAATTTCATTCCTATCCGTTCAAACCCGACCCGAGTTAGAAAATTCAAAAATAAATGCAAAAAAATTCTAAAAATTAAAAAACATCATCCAGGCTTCATTTCAAGAAGCAAGCGGGACAGACAGTCGAAAAATAGAGAAGAAAAAATTTCATTCCTATCCGTTTTCAAACCCGAGTTAGAAAATTCAAAAATAAATGCAAAAAAATTCTAAAAATTAAAAACATCATCCAGGCTTCATTTCAAGAAGAAGCGGGTCAGGACAGGCGAAAAATAGAGAAGAAAAAAATTTCATTCCTATCGTTCAAACCCGACCGAGTTAGAAAATTCAAAATAAATGCAAAAAATTCTAAAAATTAAAAACATCATCCAGCTTCATTTCAAGAAGAAGCGGGTCGGAGTAGCGAAAAATAGAGAAGAAAAAATTTCATTCCTATCCGTTCAAACCCGACCCGAGTGTAGAAAATTCAAAAATAAATGCAAAAAAATTCTAAAAATTAAAAAACATCATCAGGCTTCATTTCAAGATGAAGCGGGTCAGAGAGCGAAAAATAGAGAAGAAAAAAATTTCATTCCTATCCGTTCAAACCCGACCCGAGTTAGAAAATTCAAAAATAAATGCAAAAAAATTCTAAAAATTAAAAAACATCATCCACGCTTCATTTCAAGATGAAGCGGTCGGGACAGTCGAAAAATAGAGAAGAAAAAATTTCATTCCTATCCGTTCAAACCCGACCCGAGTTAGAAAATTCAAAAATAAATGCAAAAATTCTAAAAATTAAAAACATCATCCAGGCTTCATTTCAAGGCGAAGCAGGTCAGGACAGGTCGAAAAATAGAGAAGAAAAAAATTTCATTCCTATCCGTTCAAACCCGAGCCCGAGTTAGAAAATTCAAAAATAAATGCAAAAAAATTCTAAAAATTAAAAAACATCATCCACGCTTCATTTCAAGAAGAAGCAGGTCAGGACAGGCGAAAAATAGAGAAGAAAAAAATTTCATTCCTATCCGTTCAAACCCGGCCGAGTTAGAAAATTCAAAAATAAATGCAAAAAAAATTCTAAAAATTAAAAAACATCATCCAGGCTTCATTTCAAGATGAAGCGGGTCAGGACAGGCGAAAAATAGAGAAGAAAAAAATTTCATTCCTATCCGTTCAAACCCGACCCGAGTTAGAAAATTCAAAAATAAATGCAAAAAAATTCTAAAAATTAAAAAACATCATCCAGGCTTCATTTCAAGACGTGAAGCGGTCGGACAGTCGAAAAATAGAGAAGAAAAAAATTTCATTCCTATCCGTTCAAACCCGACCGAGTTAGAAAATTCAAAAATAAATGCAAAAAAATTCTAAAAATTAAAAAACATCATCCAGGCTTCATTTCAAGACGAAAGGTCAGACAAGGCGAAAAATAGAGAAGAAAAAAATTTCATTCCTATCCGTTCAAACCCGACCGAGTTAGAAAATTCAAAAATAAATGCAAAAAAATTCTAAAAATTAAAAAAACATCATCCAGGCTTCATTTCAAGACAAAGCGGGTCAGGACAGTCGAAAAATATAGAAGAAAAAAATTTCATTCCTATCCGTTCAAACCCGACCCGAGTTAGAAAATTCAAAAATAAATGCAAAAAAATTCTAAAAATTAAAAAAAACATCATCCAGGCTTCATTTCAAGACGAAATGGGTCAGACAGTTGAAAAATAGAGAAGAAAAAATTTCATTCCTATCCGTTCAAACCCGGCCCGAGTTAGAAAATTCAAAAATAAATGCAAAAAATTCTAAAAATTAAAAAAACATCATCCAGGCTTCATTTCAAGAAGCAAGCGGTCGGGACAGCCGAAAAATAGAGAAGAAAAAAATTTCATTCCTATCCGTTCAAACCCGACCCGAGTTAGAAAATTAAAAAATAAATGCAAAAAAATTCTAAAAATTAAAAAACATCATCCACGCTTCATTTCAAGACGAAACGGTCGGGACAGTTGAAAAATAGAGAAGAAAAAATTTCATTCCTATCCGTTCAAACCCGACCCGAGTTAGAAAATTCAAAAATAAATGCAAAAAAATTCTAAAAATTAAAAACATCATCCAGCTTCATTTCAAGATGAAACGGTCGGGACAGGTCGAAAAATAGAAGAAAAAAATTTCATTCCTATCCGTTCAAACCCGACCCGAGTTAGAAAATTCAAAAATAAATGCAAAAAAATTCTAAAAATTAAAAAACATCATCCAGGCTTCATTTCAAGGCGAAACGGTCAGGACAAGCCGAAAAATAAAGAAGAAAAAAATTTCATTCCTATCCGTTCAAACCGACCCGAGTTAGAAAATTCAAAAATAAATGCAAAAAATTCTAAAAATTAAAAAACATCATCCAGGCTTCATTTCAAGAAGAAATGGATCGGGAAGTCGAAAAATAGAGAAGAAAAAAATTTCATTCCTATCAGTTCAAACCGACCGAGTTAGAAAATTCAAAAATAAATGCAAAAAATTCTAAAAATTAAAAACATCATCCAGGCTTCATTTCAAGACGAAATCGTCAGGACAATCGAAAAGATAGAAGAAAAAAATTTCATTCCTATCCGTTCAAACCGACCGAGTTAGAAAATTCAAAAATAAATGCAAAAAAATTCTAAAAATTAAAAAACATCATCCAGGCTTCATTTCAAGACGAAGCGGGTCAGGACAGGTGAAAAATAGAGAAGAAAAAAATTTCATTCCTATCCGTTCAAACCCGACCGAGTTAGAAAATTCAAAAATAAATGCAAAAAAATTCTAAAAATTAAAAACATCATCCACGCTTCATTTCAAGATGAAGCGGGTCGAGGACAGTCGAAAAATAGAGAAGAAAAAAATTTCATTCCTATCCGTTCAAACCCGAGCCCGAGTTAGAAAATTCAAAAATAAATGCAAAAAAATTCTAAAAATTAAAAAACATCATCCAGGCTTCATTTCAAGATGAAACAGGTCAGGACAGCGAAAAATAGAGAAGAAAAAAATTTCATTCCTATCCGTTCAAACCCGACCGAGTTAGAAAATTCAAAAATAAATGCAAAAAAATTCTAAAAATTAAAAAAACATCATCCAGGCTTCATTTCAAGATTAAGCAGGTCAAGACGGTCGAAAAATAAAGAAGAAAAAATTTCATTCCTATCCGTTCAAACCCGACCGGTTAGAAAATTCAAAAATAAATGCAAAAATTCTAAAAATTAAAAAACATCATCCAGGCTTCATTTCAAGAAGAAGCGGGTCAGTCAGACAGCCGAAAAATAGAGAAGAAAAAAATTTCATTCCTATCCGTTCAAACCCGACCCGAGTTAGAAAATTCAAAAATAAATGCAAAAAAATTCTAAAAATTAAAAACATCATCCATGCTTCATTTCAAGACGAAGCGGGTCAAGACAGTTCGAAAAATAGAGAAGAAAAAAATTTCATTCCTATCCGTTCAAACCCGGCCGAGTTAGAAAATTCAAAAATAAATGCAAAAAAATTCTAAAAATTAAAAAACATCATCAGGCTTCATTTCAAGACGAAAAGGGTCAGGACAGTCGAAAAATAGAGAAGAAAAAAATTTCATTCCTATCCGTTCAAACCGACCCGAGTTAGAAAATTCAAAAATAAATGCAAAAAAATTCTAAAAATTAAAAACATCATCCAGGCTTCATTTCAAGATGAAACGGTCAGGATGACGAAAAATAGAGAAGAAAAAAATTTCATTCCTATCCGTTCAAACCCGAGCCGAGTTAGAAAATTCAAAAATAAATGCAAAAAAATTCTAAAAATTAAAAAACATCATCCAGGCTTCATTTCAAGAAGAAACGGTCGAGACAGCGAAAAATAGAGAAGAAAAAAATTTCATTCCTATCCGTTCAAACCCGACCAGGTTAGAAAATTCAAAAATAAATGCAAAAAAATTCTAAAAATTAAAAAACATCATCCAGGCTTCATTTCAAGAAGAAAGCGGTCAGAGACAGGCGAAAAATAGAGAAGAAAAAAATTTCATTCCTATCCGTTCAAACCCGACCCGAGTTAGAAAATTCAAAAATAAATGCAAAAAAATTCTAAAAATTAAAAACATCATCCACGCTTCATTTCAAGACGAAAGCGGGTCAGACAGCCGAAAAATAGAGAAGAAAAAAATTTCATTCCTATCCGTTCAAACCCGACCCGAGTTAGAAAATTCAAAAATAAATGCAAAAAAATTCTAAAAATTAAAAAACATCATCCACGCTTCATTTCAAGACGAAGCAGGTCGAGACAGCCGAAAAATAGAGAAGAAAAAAATTTCATTCCTATCCGTTCAAACCCGACCGAGTTAGAAAATTCAAAAATAAATGCAAAAAAATTCTAAAAATTAAAAACATCATCCAGGCTTCATTTCAAGGCGAAGCAGTCGGGACAGGCCGAAAAATAGAGAAGAAAAAATTTCATTCCTATCCGTTCAAACCCGAGCCGAGTTAGAAAATTCAAAAATAAATGCAAAAAAATTCTAAAAATTAAAAAACATCATCCAGGCTTCATTTCAAGATGAAACGGTCAGACGAGGAAAAATAGAGAAGAAAAAAATTTCATTCCTATCCGTTCAAACCCGACCCGAGTTAGAAAATTCAAAAATAAATGCAAAAATTCTAAAAATTAAAAAACATCATCCACGCTTCATTTCAAGAAGAAAGGTCGGAGACAGCGAAAAATAAAGAAGAAAAAAATTTCATTCCTATCCGTTCAAACCCGACCGAGTTAGAAAATTCAAAAATAAATGCAAAAAAATTCTAAAAATTAAAAAACATCATCCAGGCTTCATTTCAAGACGAAGCGGGTCAGGACAGTCGAAAAATAGAGAAGAAAAAAATTTCATTCCTATCCGTTCAAACCCGACCCGAGTTAGAAAATTCAAAAATAAATGCAAAAAAATTCTAAAAATTAAAAAACATCATCCAGGCTTCATTTCAAGACGAACGGTCGAGACAGTCGAAAAATAGAGAAGAAAAAAATTTCATTCCTATCCGTTCAAACCCGACCGAGTTAGAAAATTCAAAAATAAATGCAAAAAATTCTAAAAATTAAAAAACATCATCCAGGCTTCATTTCAAGAAGAAACAGACCGAAAAATAGAGAAGAAAAAAATTTCATTCCTATCCGTTCAAACCCGACCCGAGTTAGAAAATTCAAAAATAAATGCAAAAAAATTCTAAAAATTAAAAACATCATCCAGGCTTCATTTCAAGATGAACGGGTCGGGACAGGCCGAAAAATAGAGAAGAAAAAATTTCATTCCTATCCGTTCAAACCCGACCCGAGTTAGAAAATTCAAAAATAAATGCAAAAAATTCTAAAAATTAAAAAACATCATCCAGGCTTCATTTCAAGAAGAAGCGGGTCAGAGACAGAAAAATAGAGAAGAAAAAAATTTCATTCCTATCCGTTCAAACCCGACCCGAGTTAGAAAATTCAAAAATAAATGCAAAAAAATTCTAAAAATTAAAAAACATCATCCAGGCTTCATTTCAAGATGAACGGGTCGGACAGTGAAAAATAGAGAAGAAAAAAATTTCATTCCTATCCGTTCAAACCCGACCCGAGTTAGAAAATTCAAAAATAAATGCAAAAAAATTCTAAAAATTAAAAACATCATCCACGCTTCATTTCAAGATGAAACGGGTCAGACAGCCGAAAAATAGAGAAGAAAAAATTTCATTCCTATCCGTTCAAACCCGACCCGAGTTAGAAAATTCAAAAATAAATGCAAAAAATTCTAAAAATTAAAAAACATCATCCAGGCTTCATTTCAAGACGAAGCGTGGTCAGACAGGCCGAAAAATAGAGAAGAAAAAAATTTCATTCCTATCCGTTCAAACCCGACCCGAGTTAGAAAATTCAAAAATAAATGCAAAAAATTCTAAAAATTAAAAAACATCATCCAGGCTTCATTTCAAGACGAAAGGGGACAGACAGTCGAAAAATAGAGAAGAAAAAAATTTCATTCCTATCCGTTCAAACCCGACCCGAGTTAGAAAATTCAAAAATAAATGCAAAAAAATTCTAAAAATTAAAAACATCATCCAGGCTTCATTTCAAGACGAAACGGGTCAGACAATCGAAAAAAAGAGAAGAAAAAAAATTTCATTCCTATCCGTTCAAACCCGACCGAGTTAGAAAATTCAAAAATAAATGCAAAAAAATTCTAAAAATTAAAAAACATCATCCAGGCTTCATTTCAAGAAGAAAGCGGTCAGACAGACCGAAAAATAGAGAAGAAAAAAAATTTCATTCCTATCCGTTCAAACCCGACCCGAGTTAGAAAATTCAAAAATAAATGCAAAAAAATTCTAAAAATTAAAAAACATCATCCACGCTTCATTTCAAGACGAAACGGTCAGGACAGGCCGAAAAATAGAGAAGAAAAAATTTCATTCCTATCCGTTCAAACCCGACCCGAGTTAGAAAATTCAAAAATAAATGCAAAAAATTCTAAAAATTAAAAAACATCATCCACGCTTCATTTCAAGACGAGCAGGTCAGACAGGTCGAAAAATAGAGAAGAAAAAAATTTCATTCCTATCCGTTCAAACCCGACCCGAGTTAGAAAATTCAAAAATAAATGCAAAAAAATTCTAAAAATTAAAAAACATCATCCAGGCTTCATTTCAAGACGAAATGGGTCAGACAGTCGAAAAATAGAGAAGAAAAAAATTTCATTCCTATCCGTTCAAACCCGACCCGAGTTAGAAAATTCAAAAATAAATGCAAAAAAATTCTAAAAATTAAAAAACATCATCCACGCTTCATTTCAAGATGAAATGGCTCGACAGCCGAAAAATAGAGAAGAAAAAAATTTCATTCCTATCCGTTCAAACCCGACCCGAGTTAGAAAATTCAAAAATAAATGCAAAAAAATTCTAAAAATTAAAAACATCATCCAGGCTTCATTTCAAGACGAAGCGGGTCATGACAGGTCGAAAAATAGAAGAAAAAAATTTCATTCCTATCCGTTCAAACCCGACCCGAGTTAGAAAATTCAAAAATAAATGCAAAAAAATTCTAAAAATTAAAAAACATCATCCAGGCTTCATTTCAAGACGAAACGGGTCAAGACAAAAATAGAGAAGAAAAAAATTTCATTCCTATCCGTTCAAACCCGACCCGAGTTAGAAAATTCAAAAATAAATGCAAAAATTCTAAAAATTAAAAACATCATCCAGGCTTCATTTCAAGACGAAAACGGGTCAGACAGGCGAAAAATAGAGAAGAAAAAAATTTCATTCCTATCCGTTCAAACCCGACCCGAGTTAGAAAATTCAAAAATAAATGCAAAAAATTCTAAAAATTAAAAAACATCATCCAGGCTTCATTTCAAGAGAAACGGTCAGACAGGCCGAAAAATAGAGAAGAAAAAAATTTCATTCCTATCCGTTCAAACCCGACCCGAGTTAGAAAATTCAAAAATAAATGCAAAAAATTCTAAAAATTAAAAAACATCATCCAGGCTTCATTTCAAGACGAAACGGTCAGAGACAGGCGAAAAATAGAGAAGAAAAAATTTCATTCCTATCCGTTCAAACCCGACCCGAGTTAGAAAATTCAAAAATAAATGCAAAAAAATTCTAAAAATTAAAAACATCATCCATGCTTCATTTCAAGACGAAAGCGGGTCAGACAGGCCGAAAAATAGAGAAGAAAAAAATTTCATTCCTATCCGTTCAAACCCGACCCGAGTTAGAAAATTCAAAAATAAATGCAAAAAATTCTAAAAATTAAAAAACATCATCCAGGCTTCATTTCAAGATGAAGCGGGTCAAGACAGTTGAAAAATAAAGAAGAAAAAATTTCATTCCTATCCGTTCAAACCGACCCGAGTTAGAAAATTCAAAAATAAATGCAAAAAAATTCTAAAAATTAAAAAACATCATCCACGCTTCATTTCAAGATGAAACGGTCGGACAGCCGAAAAATAGAGAAGAAAAAAATTTCATTCCTATCCGTTCAAACCCGACCGAGTTAGAAAATTCAAAAATAAATGCAAAAAAATTCTAAAAATTAAAAAACATCATCCAGGCTTCATTTCAAGACGAAGCGGGTCGGACAGCGAAAAATAGAGAAGAAAAAATTTCATTCCTATCCGTTCAAACCCGACCCGAGTTAGAAAATTCAAAAATAAATGCAAAAAAATTCTAAAAATTAAAAACATCATCCAGGCTTCATTTCAAGATGAAATGGTCGGACGAGCCGAAAAATAGAGAAGAAAAAAATTTCATTCCTATCCGTTCAAACCCGACCCGAGTTAGAAAATTCAAAAATAAATGCAAAAAATTCTAAAAATTAAAAACATCATCCAGGCTTCATTTCAAGACGAAACGGTCAGACAGGCCGAAAAATAGAGAAGAAAAAAATTTCATTCCTATCCGTTCAAACCCGACCCGAGTTAGAAAATTCAAAAATAAATGCAAAAAAATTCTAAAAATTAAAAAACATCATCCAGGCTTCATTTCAAGACGAAGCGGGTCAGACAGTAGAAAAATAGAGAAGAAAAAAATTTCATTCCTATCCGTTCAAACCCGACCCGAGTTAGAAAATTCAAAAATAAATGCAAAAATTCTAAAAATTAAAAAACATCATCCACGCTTCATTTCAAGATTTAAACGGTCGGGACAGTGAAAAATAGAGAAGAAAAAATTTCATTCCTATCCGTTCAACTGACCCGACCCGAGTTAGAAAATTCAAAAATAAATGCAAAAAAATTCTAAAAATTAAAAACATCATCCAGGCTTCATTTCAAGACGAAGCGGGTCAGACAGGTCGAAAAATAGAGAAGAAAAAAATTTCATTCCTATCCGTTCAAACCCGACCCGAGTTAGAAAATTCAAAAATAAATGCAAAAAAATTCTAAAAATTAAAAAACATCATCCAGGCTTCATTTCAAGACGAAGCGGTCAGACAGCCGAAAAATAGAGAAGAAAAAAATTTCATTCCTATCCGTTCAAACCCGACCGAGTTAGAAAATTCAAAAATAAATGCAAAAAATTCTAAAAATTAAAAACATCATCCAGGCTTCATTTCAAGACGAAACGGTCGACAGCACGAAAAATAGAGAAGAAAAAAATTTCATTCCTATCCGTTCAAACCCGACCCGAGTTAGAAAATTCAAAAATAAATGCAAAAATTCTAAAAATTAAAAACATCATCACAGGCTTCATTTCAAGACGAAACGGTCAGACAGTCGAAAAATAGAGAAGAAAAAATTTCATTCCTATCCGTTCAAACCCGACCCGAGTTAGAAAATTCAAAAATAAATGCAAAAAATTCTAAAAATTAAAAAACATCATCCAGGCTTCATTTCAAGAGAAACGGTCGAGACAGGCCGAAAAATAGAGAAGAAAAAATTTCATTCCTATCCGTTCAAACCGACCCGAGTTAGAAAATTCAAAAATAAATGCAAAAAAATTCTAAAAATTAAAAACATCATCCACGCTTCATTTCAAGACGAAACGTCGGACAGGCGAAAAATAGAGAAGAAAAAATTTCATTCCTATCCGTTCAAACCCGACCCGAGTTAGAAAATTCAAAAATAAATGCAAAAATTCTAAAAATTAAAAACATCATCCAGGCTTCATTTCAAGAAGAAACGGGAGACGACGAAAAATAGAGAAGAAAAAAATTTCATTCCTATCCGTTCAAACCCGACCGAGTTAGAAAATTCAAAAATAAATGCAAAAAATTCTAAAAATTAAAAAACATCATCCAGGCTTCATTTCAAGACGAAACGGGTCAGGACGAGTCGAAAAATAGAGAAGAAAAAATTTCATTCCTATCCGTTCAAACCCGACCCGAGTTAGAAAATTCAAAAATAAATGCAAAAAATTCTAAAAATTAAAAACATCATCCAGCTTCATTTCAAGACGAAACGGGTCATGACAGGTCGAAAAATAGAGAAGAAAAAAATTTCATTCCTATCCGTTCAAACCCGACCCGAGTTAGAAAATTCAAAAATAAATGCAAAAAAATTCTAAAAATTAAAAAACATCATCCAGGCTTCATTTCAAGACGAAGCGGTCAGGACAGTTGAAAAATAGAGAAGAAAAAATTTCATTCCTATCCGTTCAAACCCGACCCGAGTTAGAAAATTCAAAAATAAATGCAAAAAAATTCTAAAAATTAAAAAACATCATCCAGGCTTCATTTCAAGACGAACGGGTCGGGACAGGCGAAAAATAGAGAAGAAAAAAATTTCATTCCTATCCGTTCAAACCCGACCCGAGTTAGAAAATTCAAAAATAAATGCAAAAAAATTCTAAAAATTAAAAAACATCATCCAGGCTTCATTTCAAGAAGAAACGGTCGAGACAGCGAAAAATAGAGAAGAAAAAAATTTCATTCCTATCCGTTCAAACCCGACCCGAGTTAGAAAATTAAAAATAAATGCAAAAAAATTCTAAAAATTAAAAAACATCATCCAGGCTTCATTTCAAGATGAAACGGTCGGACAGGCCGAAAAATAGAGAAGAAAAAAATTTCATTCCTATCCGTTCAAACCCGACCCGAGTTAGAAAATTCAAAAATAAATGCAAAAAAATTCTAAAAATTAAAAACATCATCCAGGCTTCATTTCAAGGCAAAACGGGTCAGACAGTCGAAAAATAGAGAAGAAAAAAATTTCATTCCTATCCGTTCAAACCCGACCCGAGTTAGAAAATTCAAAAATAAATGCAAAAAAATTCTAAAAATTAAAAAACATCATCCAGGCTTCATTTCAAGAAGAAACGGGTCAAGACAGTGAAAAATAGAGAAGAAAAAAATTTCATTCCTATCCGTTCAAACCCGACCCGAGTTAGAAAATTCAAAAATAAATGCAAAAAAATTCTAAAAATTAAAAAACATCATCCAGGCTTCATTTCAAGAAGAACGGTCAGGACAGCCGAAAAATAGAGAAGAAAAAAATTTCATTCCTATCCGTTCAAACCCGACCCGAGTTAGAAAATTCAAAAATAAATGCAAAAAAATTCTAAAAATTAAAAAACATCATCCAGCTTCATTTCAAGACGAAACGGTCGAGACAGCCGAAAAATAGAGAAGAAAAAATTTCATTCCTATCCGTTCAAACCCGACCCGAGTTAGAAAATTCAAAAATAAATGCAAAAAATTCTAAAAATTAAAAACATCATCCAGGCTTCATTTCAAGATGAAACGGTCGGACAGGCGAAAAATAGAGAAGAAAAAAATTTCATTCCTATCCGTTCAAACCCGACCCGAGTTAGAAAATTCAAAAATAAATGCAAAAAAATTCTAAAAATTAAAAAACATCATCCACGCTTCATTTCAAGATGAAACGGGTCAGGACAGATCGAAAAATAGAGAAGAAAAAAAATTTCATTCCTATCCGTTCAAACCCGACCCGAGTTAGAAAATTCAAAAATAAATGCAAAAAAATTCTAAAAATTAAAAAACATCATCCAGGCTTCATTTCAAGATGAAATGGTCAGACAGCCGAAAAATAGAGAAGAAAAAAATTTCATTCCTATCCGTTCAAACCCGACCGAGTTAGAAAATTCAAAAATAAATGCAAAAAATTCTAAAAATTAAAAACATCATCCAGGCTTCATTTCAAGATGAAACGGGTCGGACAGTCGAAAAATAGAGAAGAAAAAATTTCATTCCTATCCGTTCAAACCCGACCGAGTTAGAAAATTCAAAAATAAATGCAAAAAAATTCTAAAAATTAAAAACATCATCCAGGCTTCATTTCAAGACGAAACGGTCAGACAGCCGAAAAATAGAGAAGAAAAAAATTTCATTCCTATCCGTTCAAACCCGACCCGAGTTAGAAAATTCAAAAATAAATGCAAAAAAATTCTAAAAATTAAAAACATCATCCAGGCTTCATTTCAAGATGAAACGGTCGAGACAGTCGAAAAATAGAGAAGAAAAAAATTTCATTCCTATCCGTTCAAACCCGACCCGAGTTAGAAAATTCAAAAATAAATGCAAAAATTCTAAAAATTAAAAACATCATCCACGCTTCATTTCAAGAAGAAACGGGTCGACACAGGCGAAAAATAGAGAAGAAAAAAATTTCATTCCTATCCGTTCAAACCCGACCCGAGTTAGAAAATTCAAAAATAAATGCAAAAAATTCTAAAAATTAAAAAAACATCATCCAGGCTTCATTTCAAGAAGAAACGGTCGGGACAGTTGAAAAATAGAGAAGAAAAAATTTCATTCCTATCCGTTCAAACCGACCCGAGTTAGAAAATTCAAAAATAAATGCAAAAATTCTAAAAATTAAAAACATCATCCAGGCTTCATTTCAAGACGAAGCGGGTCAGGACAGCCGAAAAATAGAGAAGAAAAAAATTTCATTCCTATCCGTTCAAACCCGACCCGAGTTAGAAAATTCAAAAATAAATGCAAAAATTCTAAAAATTAAAAACATCATCCATGCTTCATTTCAAGGCGAAGCGGTCGGACAGGCGAAAAATAGAGAAGAAAAAATTTCATTCCTATCCGTTCAAACCCGACCCGAGTTAGAAAATTCAAAAATAAATGCAAAAAATTCTAAAAATTAAAAACATCATCCAGGCTTCATTTCAAGACGAAACGGTCAGGCCGAAAAATAGAGAAGAAAAAAATTTCATTCCTATCCGTTCAAACCCGACCCGAGTTAGAAAATTCAAAAATAAATGCAAAAATTCTAAAAATTAAAAAACATCATCCAGGCTTCATTTCAAGATGAAGCAACGGTCGAGACGAGTCGAAAAATAGAGAAGAAAAAAATTTCATTCCTATCCGTTCAAACCCGACCCGAGTTAGAAAATTCAAAAATAAATGCAAAAAAATTCTAAAAATTAAAAACATCATCCAGGCTTCATTTCAAGACGAACGGTCGACAATCGAAAAATAGAGAAGAAAAAAATTTCATTCCTATCCGTTCAAACCCGACCGAGTTAGAAAATTCAAAAATAAATGCAAAAAATTCTAAAAATTAAAAACATCATCCAGGCTTCATTTCAAGAAGAAACGGGTCGGGACAGTCGAAAAATAGAAGAAGAAAAAATTTCATTCCTATCCGTTCAAACCCGACCGAGTTAGAAAATTCAAAAATAAATGCAAAAAAATTCTAAAAATTAAAAACATCATCCAGGCTTCATTTCAAGACGAACGGTCGGACAAAGCCGAAAATAGAGAAGAAAAAAATTTCATTCCTATCCGTTCAAACCCGACCGAGTTAGAAAATTCAAAAATAAATGCAAAAAATTCTAAAAATTAAAAAACATCATCCAGGCTTCATTTCAAGACGAAACGGTCAGACAGCCGAAAAATAGAGAAGAAAAAAATTTCATTCCTATCCGTTCAAACCCGACCCGAGTTAGAAAATTCAAAAATAAATGCAAAAAATTCTAAAAATTAAAAACATCATCCACGCTTCATTTCAAGACGAAACGGTCAGGACAGCCGAAAAATAGAGAAGAAAAAATTTCATTCCTATCCGTTCAAACCCGACCCGAGTTAGAAAATTCAAAAATAAATGCAAAAAAATTCTAAAAATTAAAAAACATCATCCAGGCTTCATTTCAAGACGAAACGGGTCAGACAGAAAAATAGAAGAAAAAAATTTCATTCCTATCCGTTCAAACCCGACCCGAGTTAGAAAATTCAAAAATAAATGCAAAAAATTCTAAAAATTAAAAAACATCATCCAGGCTTCATTTCAAGACGAAACAGGTCAGACAGGACGAAAAATAGAGAAGAAAAAAATTTCATTCCTATCCGTTCAAACCCGACCCGAGTTAGAAAATTCAAAAATAAATGCAAAAAAATTCTAAAAATTAAAAAACATCATCCAGGCTTCATTTCAAGACGAAACGGGTCAGACAGGCGAAAAATAGAGAAGAAAAAAATTTCATTCCTATCCGTTCAAACCCGACCGAGTTAGAAAATTCAAAAATAAATGCAAAAAATTCTAAAAATTAAAAAACATCATCCATGCTTCATTTCAAGATGAAACGGGTCAGGACAGGCCGAAAAATAGAGAAGAAAAAATTTCATTCCTATCCGTTCAAACCCGACCCGAGTTAGAAAATTCAAAAATAAATGCAAAAAAATTCTAAAAATTAAAAACATCATCCACGCTTCATTTCAAGACGAAACGGGTCAGACAGTCGAAAAATAGAGAGAAAAAAAATTTCATTCCTATCCGTTCAAACCCGACCGAGTTAGAAAATTCAAAAATAAATGCAAAAAATTCTAAAAATTAAAAAACATCATCCAGGCTTCATTTCAAGACGAAGCGGGTCGGGACAGTCGAAAAATAGAGAAGAAAAAATTTCATTCCTATCCGTTCAAACCCGACCCGAGTTAGAAAATTCAAAAATAAATGCAAAAAATTCTAAAAATTAAAAAACATCATCCAGGCTTCATTTCAAGATGAAACGGGTCAGACAGTTGAAAAATAGAGAAGAAAAAAATTTCATTCCTATCCGTTCAAACCCGACCCGAGTTAGAAAATTCAAAAATAAATGCAAAAAAATTCTAAAAATTAAAAACATCATCCAGGCTTCATTTCAAGACGAAACGGTCAGACAGCCGAAAATAGAGAAGAAAAAAATTTCATTCCTATCCGTTCAAACCCGACCCGAGTTAGAAAATTCAAAAATAAATGCAAAAAAATTCTAAAAATTAAAAAACATCATCCAGGCTTCATTTCAAGACGAAACGGTCAAGACAGCCGAAAATAGAGAAGAAAAAAATTTCATTCCTATCCGTTCAAACCCGACCCGAGTTAGAAAATTCAAAAATAAATGCAAAAAATTCTAAAAATTAAAAACATCATCCAGGCTTCATTTCAAGACGAAACGGTCGAGACAGCCGAAAAATAGAGAAGAAAAAATTTCATTCCTATCCGTTCAAACCCGACCCGAGTTAGAAAATTCAAAAATAAATGCAAAAAATTCTAAAAATTAAAAAACATCATCCAGGCTTCATTTCAAGATGAAACGGGACAGATAGAAAAATAGAGAAGAAAAAATTTCATTCCTATCCGTTCAAACCCGACCGAGTTAGAAAATTCAAAAATAAATGCAAAAAAATTCTAAAAATTAAAAAACATCATCCAGGCTTCATTTCAAGACGAAACGGGTCAGACAGCCGAAAAATAGAGAAGAAAAAATTTCATTCCTATCCGTTCAAACCCGACCGAGTTAGAAAATTCAAAAATAAATGCAAAAAAATTCTAAAAATTAAAAAACATCATCCAGGCTTCATTTCAAGAAGAAACGGTCAAGACAGGCCGAAAAATAGAGAAGAAAAAAATTTCATTCCTATCCGTTCAAACCCGACCCGAGTTAGAAAATTCAAAAATAAATGCAAAAAATTCTAAAAATTAAAAAACATCATCCAGGCTTCATTTCAAGACGAAACGGTCGGACAGGCGAAAAATAGAGAAGAAAAAAATTTCATTCCTATCCGTTCAAACCCGACCGAGTTAGAAAATTCAAAAATAAATGCAAAAATTCTAAAAATTAAAAAACATCATCCACGCTTCATTTCAAGACGAAACGGTCGAGACAGTCGAAAAATAGAGAAGAAAAAATTTCATTCCTATCCGTTCAAACCCGACCGAGTTAGAAAATTCAAAAATAAATGCAAAAAAATTCTAAAAATTAAAAAACATCATCCAGGCTTCATTTCAAGACGAAACAGGTCAGACAGTCGAAAAATAGAGAGAAAAAAATTTCATTCCTATCCGTTCAAACCCGACCCGAGTTAGAAAATTCAAAAATAAATGCAAAAAAATTCTAAAAATTAAAAACATCATCCAGGCTTCATTTCAAGACGAAACAGGTCGGACAGTCGAAAAATAGAGAAGAAAAAAATTTCATTCCTATCCGTTCAAACCCGACCCGAGTTAGAAAATTCAAAAATAAATGCAAAAAAATTCTAAAAATTAAAAACATCATCCAGGCTTCATTTCAAGATGAAGCGGTCAGAGACAGACCGAAAAATAGAGAAGAAAAAAATTTCATTCCTATCCGTTCAAACCCGACCCGAGTTAGAAAATTCAAAAATAAATGCAAAAAAATTCTAAAAATTAAAAACATCATCCAGGCTTCATTTCAAGACGAAGCGGGTCGACACAGCCGAAAAATAGAGAAGAAAAAAATTTCATTCCTATCCGTTCAAACCCGACCCGAGTTAGAAAATTCAAAAATAAATGCAAAAAATTCTAAAAATTAAAAAACATCATCCAGGCTTCATTTCAAGATGAAACGGGTCAGACAGGCGAAAAATAGAGAAGAAAAAAATTTCATTCCTATCCGTTCAAACCCGACCCGAGTTAGAAAATTCAAAAATAAATGCAAAAAATTCTAAAATTAAAAAACATCATCCACGCTTCATTTCAAGATGAACGGTCAGACAAAATAATAGAGAAGAAAAAATTTCATTCCTATCCGTTCAAACCCGACCCGAGTTAGAAAATTCAAAAATAAATGCAAAAAAATTCTAAAAATTAAAAAACATCATCCAGGCTTCATTTCAAGACGAAACGGTCAGACAGGCGAAAAATAGAGAAGAAAAAATTTCATTCCTATCCGTTCAAACCCGACCCGAGTTAGAAAATTCAAAAATAAATGCAAAAAAATTCTAAAAATTAAAAAACATCATCCAGGCTTCATTTCAAGATGAAACGGTCAGACAGTCGAAAAATAGAGAAGAAAAAATTTCATTCCTATCCGTTCAAACCCGACCCGAGTTAGAAAATTCAAAAATAAATGCAAAAAATTCTAAAAATTAAAAACATCATCCAGGCTTCATTTCAAGACGAACGGTCAGACAGGCCGAAAAATAGAGAAGAAAAAAATTTCATTCCTATCCGTTCAAACCCGACCGAGTTAGAAAATTCAAAAATAAATGCAAAAAAATTCTAAAAATTAAAAAACATCATCCAGGCTTCATTTCAAGAAGAAACGGGTCAGACAGCCGAAAAATAGAGAAGAAAAAATTTCATTCCTATCCGTTCAAACCGACCCGAGTTAGAAAATTCAAAAATAAATGCAAAAAATTCTAAAAATTAAAAAACATCATCCAGGCTTCATTTCAAGACGAAACGGTCAGACAGGCGAAAAATAGAGAAGAAAAAAATTTCATTCCTATCCGTTCAAACCCGACCCGAGTTAGAAAATTCAAAAATAAATGCAAAAAATTCTAAAAATTAAAAACATCATCCAGGCTTCATTTCAAGACGAAACGGAGACAGGCGAAAAATAGAGAAAAAAAATTTCATTCCTATCCGTTCAAACCCGACCCGAGTTAGAAAATTCAAAAATAAATGCAAAAAAATTCTAAAAATTAAAAACATCATCCAGGCTTCATTTCAAGACGAAACGGTCAGGACAGTCGAAAAATAGAGAAGAAAAAAATTTCATTCCTATCCGTTCAAACCCGACCCGAGTTAGAAAATTCAAAAATAAATGCAAAAAAATTCTAAAAATTAAAAACATCATCCAGGCTTCATTTCAAGAAGAACGGGTCGGGACAGTCGAAAAATAGAGAAGAAAAAAATTTCATTCCTATCCGTTCAAACCCGACCCGAGTTAGAAAATTCAAAAATAAATGCAAAAATTCTAAAAATTAAAAAACATCATCCAGGCTTCATTTCAAGAAGAAACGGTCGACAGGCCGAAAAATAGAGAAGAAAAAATTTCATTCCTATCCGTTCAAACCCGACCCGAGTTAGAAAATTCAAAAATAAATGCAAAAATTCTAAAAATTAAAAAACATCATCCAGGCTTCATTTCAAGAAGAAAGGTCGAGACAGTCGAAAAATAGAGAAGAAAAAAATTTCATTCCTATCCGTTCAAACCCGACCGAGTTAGAAAATTCAAAAATAAATGCAAAAAAATTCTAAAAATTAAAAACATCATCCACGCTTCATTTCAAGATGAAACGGGTCAGACAGGCCGAAAAATAGAGAAGAAAAAATTTCATTCCTATCCGTTCAAACCCGACCCGAGTTAGAAAATTCAAAAATAAATGCAAAAAATTCTAAAAATTAAAAAACATCATCCAGGCTTCATTTCAAGACGAAACGGGTCAGACAGCCGAAAAATAGAGAAGAAAAAAATTTCATTCCTATCCGTTCAAACCCGACCGAGTTAGAAAATTCAAAAATAAATGCAAAAATTCTAAAAATTAAAAAACATCATCCAGGCTTCATTTCAAGAAACGGTCGGACAGCTTCTAATAATAGTGAAAAATTTCATTCCTATCCGCTCAAAATCCGACCCTAGTTAGAAAATTAAAAAATAAATCCATAAAAATTTAAAAAATTAAAAACATCATCCACGCTATTTCAAGACGAAACGGTCGTGACAAAGCCGAAAAATAGAGAAGAAAAAAAAATTTCATTCCTATCCGCTCAAACCCGAATCCGAAGTTAAAAAATTAAAAAATAAATGCAAAAATTCATAAAATTAAAAACATCGGCCCATGCTTCATATCAAGATTAAACGGTCAAAGACAAAGTTGAAAAAATAGAGAAGAAAAAATTTCATTCCTATCCGCTCAAACCACCCGAGTTAAAAATTCAAAAATAAAAGCAAAAAAATTATAAAATTAAAATACATCATCTAGGCTTCATTTCAAGATGAAATGGCTCGTGACAAAGTTGAAAATAAAGAAGAAAAAAAAAAATTTCATTCCTATCCGCTCAAAACCCCGACCCCGAGTTAGAAAATTCAAAATAAATGCAAAAAATCTAAAAATTAAAAACATCATCCACGCTTCATTTCCAAGACGAAACGTCGACAAAATAAAAATAGAGAAGAAAGTTTCATTCCTATCCGTTCAAAACCCACCCTTATGCTAGAAAATTCAAAAATAAATGCAAAAAAATTCTAAAAATTAAAAACATCATCCATGCTCATTTCAAGAAGAAATGGACAAGAAAGCCAAATAATAGCGAAGAAAAAAAATTTCATTCCTATCCGTTCAAACCCGACCTAGTTAGAAAATTAAAAATAACCATAAAAATTCAAAAATTAAAAACATCATCCACGCCTATTTCAAGATTAAACGTTCGTGATAAAAGGAAAAACAAGATGAAAAAAGTTTATTCCTATCCGCTCAAACCCGACCCGAGAGTTAGAAAAATTAAAAAATAAATGCAAAAAATTCTAAAAATTAAAAACATCATCCAGAAGCTTCATTTCAAGAAGAAACGGTCGACAAACATTAATAATAGAGATGAAAAAATTTCATTCCTATCCGCTCAAACCCGACCTGAGTTAGAAAATTAAAAATAAATGCAAAAATTCTAAAAAATTAAAAACATCATCCACGCTTCATTTCAAGATGAAACGGGTCGGGAAAGCCGAAAAATAGAGAAGAAAAAATTTCATTCCTATCCGCTCAAACCCGACCCGAGTTAGAAAATTCAAAAAATAAATGCAAAAAAATTCTAAAAATTAAAAAACATCATCCATGCTTCATTTCAAGATGAAACGGTCGACAGTCGAAAAATAGAGAAGAAAAAAATTTCATTCCTATCCGTTCAAACCCGACCCGAGTTAAAAATTCAAAAATAAATGCAAAAAATTCTAAAAATTAAAAACATCATCCACGCTTCATTTCAAGATGAAATGGCTCATGACAAAGTTGAAAAATAGAGAAGAAAAAATTTCTATTCCTATCCGTTCAAACCCGACCCGAGTTAGAAAATTCAAAAATAAATGCAAAAAATTCTAAAAATTAAAAACATCATCCAGGCTTCATTTCAAGACGAACCGGTCGTGACAGCCAAAAAATAGAGAAGAAAAAAATTTATTCCTATCCGTCTCAAACCCGACCCGAGTTAGAAAATTCAAAAATAAATGCAAAAATTCTAAAAATTAAAAAACATCATCCATAGCTTCATTTCAAGATGAAACGGTCAGGATAAAGTTGAAAAATAGAGAAGAAAAAATTTCATTCCTATCCGCTCAAACCCGACCCGAGTTAGAAAATTCAAAAATAAATGCAAAAATTCTAAAAATTAAAAACATCATCCAGGCTTCATTTCAAGATTTAAATGGTGATAAAGTCGAAAAATAAAGAAGAAAAAAATTTATTCCTATCCGCTCAAACCCGACCGAGTTAGAAAATTCAAAAATAAATGCAAAAAATTCTAAAAATTAAAAACATCATCCATGCTTCATTTCAAGATGAAATGGGTCAGACAGCCGAAAAATAGAGAAGAAAAAATTTCATTCCTATCCGCTCAAACCCGACCCGAGTTAAAAAATTCAAAAATAAATGCAAAAAAAAATTCTAAAAATTAAAAAACATCATCCACACTTCATTTCAAGATGAAATGGGTCAAAAGTAAATGACAGTTTCATTTCGAAAAATAGAGAAGAAAAAAATTTCATTCCTATCCGCTCAAACCCGACCCGAGTTAGAAAATTCAAAAATAAATGCAAAAATTTAAAAATTAAAAAACATCATCCAGGCTTCATTTCAAGATGAAATGGTCGACAGCCGAAAAATAGAGAAGAAAAAATTTCATTCCTATCCGCTCAAACCCGACCGAGTTAGAAAATTCAAAAATAAATGCAAAAAATTCTAAAAATTAAAAAACATCATCCACGCTTCATTTCAAGAAGAAACGGGTCAAGATGACAGCTAAAAATAGAGATGAAAAAATTTTCATTCCTATCCGTTCAAACCCGACCCGAGTTAGAAAATTAAAAATAAATGCAAAAAATTCTAAAAATTAAAAAACATCATCCACGCTTCATTTCAAGACGAAATGGGTCAGGACAGGCCGAAAAAATAGAGAAGAAAAAATTTCATTCCTATCCGTTCAAACCCGACCTCCGAGTTAGAAAATTCAAAAATAAATGCAAAAAAAATTCTAAAAATTAAAAAACATCATCCACGCTTCATTTCAAGATGAAACGGGTCGACAGCCGAAAAATAGAGAAGAAAAAAATTTCATTCCTATCCGCTCAAACCCGACCCGAGTTAGAAAATTCAAAAATAAATGCAAAAAAAAAATTCTAAAAATTAAAAACATCATCCATGCTTCATTTCAAGATGAAACGGGTCAAGACAGTTGAAAATAGAGAAGAAAAAATTTCATTCCTATCCGTTCAAACCCGACCCGAGTTAGAAAAATTCAAAAATAAATGCAAAAATTATAAAAATTAAAAACATCATCCAGGCTTCATTTCAAGATGAAACGGTCGTGGACAGTTGAAAAATAGAGAAGAAAAAAATTTCATTCCTATCCGTTCAAACCCGACCCGAGTTAGAAAATTCAAAAATAAATGCAAAAAATTCTAAAAATTAAAAACATCATCCAGGCTTCATTTCAAGATGAAATGGTCGACAGGTTGAAAAATAGAGAAGAAAAAAATTTCATTCCTATCCGCTCAAACCCGACCCGAGTTAGAAAATTAAAAATAAATGCAAAAAAATTCTAAAAATTAAAAAACATCATCCACGCTTCATTTCAAGACGAAACGGGTCAAGACAGCGAAAAATAGAGAAGAAAAAAATTTCATTCCTATCCGTTCAAACCCGACCCGAGTTAGAAAATTAAAAATAAATGCAAAAAATTCTAAAAATTAAAAACATCATCCATGCTTCATTTCAAGATGAAACGGGTCAGGACAAAGTTGAAAAATAGAGAAGAAAAAATTTCATTCCTATCCGCTCAAACCCGACCCGAGTTAGAAAATTCAAAAATAAATGCAAAAAAATTCTAAAAATTAAAAACATCATCCAGGCTTCATTTCAAGAAGAAACGGTCAGACAAAGGCGAAAAATAGAGAAGAAAAAAATTTCATTCCTATCCGCTCAAACCCGACCCGAGTTAGAAAATTCAAAAATAAATGCAAAAAATTCTAAAAATTAAAAAACATCATCCAGGCTTCATTTCAAGAAGAAACGGGTCAGGACAGCCGAAAAATAGAGAAGAAAAAAATTTCATTCCTATCCGTTCAAACCCGACCCGAGTTAGAAAAATTCAAAAATAAATGCAAAAAATTCTAAAAATTAAAAACATCATCCATGCTTCATTTCAAGACGAAACGGGTCAGACAGGTTGAAAAATAGAGAAGAAAAAATTTCATTCCTATCCGTTCAAACCCGACCCGAGTTAGAAAATTCAAAAATAAATGCAAAAATTCTAAAAATTAAAAAACATCATCCATGCTTCATTTCAAGATGAAATGGGTCAGGACAGGCCGAAAAATAGAGAAGAAAAAAAATTTCATTCCTATCCGTTCAAACCCGACCCGAGTTAGAAAATTCAAAAATAAATGCAAAAAATTCTAAAAATTAAAAACATCATCCAGGCTTCATTTCAAGATTTGAAACGTCCAGGACAGTTGAAAAATAGAGAAGAAAAAAATTTCATTCCTATCCGCTCAAACCCGACCCGAGTTAGAAAATTCAAAAATAAATGCAAAAATTCTAAAAATTAAAAACATCATCCAGGCTTCATTTCAAGATGAAACGGGTCAAGACAGGTCGAAAAATAGAGAAGAAAAAAATTTCATTCCTATCCGTTCAAACCCGACCCGAGTTAGAAAATTCAAAAATAAATGCAAAAAATTCTAAAAATTAAAAACATCATCCAGGCTTCATTTCAAGATGAAACGGGTCAGACAGGTTGAAAAATAGAGAAGAAAAAAATTTCATTCCTATCCGTTCAAACCCGACCCGAGTTAGAAAATTCAAAAATAAATGCAAAAATTCTAAAAATTAAAAACATCATCCAGGCTTCATTTCAAGATGAAACGGGTCAGGACAGGTTGAAAAATAGAGAAGAAAAAATTTCATTCCTATCCGTTCAAACCCGACCCGAGTTAGAAAATTCAAAAATAAATGCAAAAATTCTAAAAATTAAAAACATCATCCAGGCTTCATTTCAAGAAGAAACGGGTCAGACAGGCCGAAAAATAGAGAAGAAAAAAATTTCATTCCTATCCGTTCAAACCCGACCCGAGTTAGAAAATTCAAAAATAAATGCAAAAAAATTCTAAAAATTAAAAAACATCATCCACGCTTCATTTCAAGAAGAAACGGGTCAGGACAGGCCGAAAAATAGAGAAGAAAAAAATTTCATTCCTATCCGCTCAAACCCGACCCGAGTTAGAAAATTAAAAATAAATGCAAAAATTCTAAAAATTAAAAAACATCATCCAGGCTTCATTTCAAGATGAAACGGGTCAGGACAGCCGAAAAATAGAGAAGAAAAAATTTCATTCCTATCCGTTCAAACCCGACCGAGTTAGAAAATTCAAAAATAAATGCAAAAAAAAATTCTAAAAATTAAAAACATCATCCATGCTTAGTTAAAAAATTCAAAAATAAAAGCAAAAAAATTATAAAAATTAAAATACATCATCCAGGCTTCATTTCAAGATGAAGCGGGTCGGGACAGGTTGAAAAATAAAGAAGAAAAAAAATTTCATTCCTATCCGTTCAAACCCGACCCGAGTTAGAAAATTCAAAAATAAATGCAAAAAAATTCTAAAAATTAAAAAACATCATCCAGGCTTCATTTCAAGGCGAAAGCGGGTCAGGACACAGGCGAAAAATAGAGAAGAAAAAAATTTCATTCCTATCCGTTCAAACCCGACCCGAGTTAGAAAATTCAAAAATAAATGCAAAAAAATTCTAAAAATTAAAAAACATCATCCAGGCTTCATTTCAAGAAGAAACGGGTCAGGACAGGCCGAAAAATAGAGATGAAAAAAAATTTCATTCCTATCCGTTCAAACCCGACCCGAGTTAGAAAATTAAAAAATAAATGCAAAAAAATTCTAAAAATTAAAAAACATCATCCAGGCTTCATTTCAAGAGAAGCGGGTCGGGACAGGCCGAAAAATAGAGAAGAAAAAAATTTCATTCCTATCCGTTCAAACCCGACCCGAGTTAGAAAATTAAAAAATAAATGCAAAAAAATTCTAAAAATTAAAAAACATCATCCAGGCTTCATTTCAAGATGAAGCGGGTCGGGACGGTTGAAAAAAAATAGAGAGAAAAAAAAATTTCATTCCTATCCGTTCAAACCCGACCCGAGTTAGAAAATTCAAAAATAAATGCAAAAAAATTCTAAAAATTAAAAAACATCATCCAGGCTTCATTTCAAGATGAAAGCGGGTCGGGACAGGCCGAAAAATAGAGAAGAAAAAAATTTCATTCCTATCCGTTCAAACCCGAGGCCGAGTTAGAAAATTCAAAAATAAATGCAAAAAAATTCTAAAAATTAAAAAACATCATCCAGGCTTCATTTCAAGATGAAACGGGTCAGGACAGGTTGAAAAATAGAGAAGAAAAAAATTTCATTCCTATCCGTTCAAACCCGAGGCCGAGTTAGAAAATTCAAAAATAAATGCAAAAAAATTCTAAAAATTAAAAAACATCATCCAGGCTTCATTTCAAGATGAAGCGGGTCAGGACAGGCCGAAAAATAGAGAGAGAAAAAAATTTCATTCCTATCCGTTCAAACCCGACCCGAGTTAGAAAATTCAAAAATAAATGCAAAAAAATTCTAAAAATTAAAAAACATCATCCAGGCTTCATTTCAAGATGAAACGGGTCGGGACAGGTTGAAAAATAGAGAAGAAAAAAATTTCATTCCTATCCGTTCAAACCCGGCCGAGTTAGAAAATTCAAAAATAAATGCAAAAAAATTCTAAAAATTAAAAAACATCATCCAGGCTTCATTTCAAGATGAAACGGGTCGGGACAGGGCGAAAAAATAGAGAGAAGAAAAAAATTTCATTCCTATCCGTTCAAACCCGGCCGAGTTAGAAAATTCAAAAATAAATGCAAAAAAATTCTAAAAATTAAAAAACATCATCCAGGCTTCATTTCAAGAAGAAAGCGGGTCAGGACAGGTTGAAAAATAGAGAAGAAAAAAATTTCATTCCTATCCGTTCAAACCCGACCCGAGTTAGAAAATTCAAAAATAAATGCAAAAAAATTCTAAAAATTAAAAAACATCATCCAGGCTTCATTTCAAGAAGAAACGGGTCAGGACAGGCCGAAAAATAGAGAAGAAAAAAATTTCATTCCTATCCGTTCAAACCCGACCCGAGTTAGAAAATTCAAAAATAAATGCAAAAAAATTCTAAAAATTAAAAAACATCATCCAGGCTTCATTTCAAGAAGAAGCGGGTCGGGACAGGCCGAAAAATAGAGAAGAAAAAAATTTCATTCCTATCCGTTCAAACCCGACCCGAGTTAGAAAATTCAAAAATAAATGCAAAAAAATTCTAAAAATTAAAAAACATCATCCAGGCTTCATTTCAAGATGAAAGCGGGTCAGGACAGGCCGAAAAATAGAGAAGAAAAAAATTTCATTCCTATCCGTTCAAACCCGACCCGAGTTAGAAAATTCAAAAATAAATGCAAAAAAATTCTAAAAATTAAAAAACATCATCCAGGCTTCATTTCAAGATGAAGCGGGTCGGGACAGGCCGAAAAATAGAGAAGAAAAAAAATTTCATTCCTATCCGTTCAAACCCGACCCGAGTTAGAAAATTCAAAAATAAATGCAAAAAAATTCTAAAAATTAAAAAACATCATCCAGGCTTCATTTCAAGATGAAACGGGTCAGGACAGGTTGAAAAATAGAGAAGAAAAAAATTTCATTCCTATCCGTTCAAACCCGACCCGAGTTAGAAAATTCAAAAATAAATGCAAAAAAATTCTAAAAATTAAAAAACATCATCCAGGCTTCATTTCAAGAAGAAACGGGTCAGGACAGACAGGACAGGTTGAAAAATAGAGAAGAAAAAAATTTCATTCCTATCCGTTCAAACCCGACCCGAGTTAGAAAATTCAAAAATAAATGCAAAAAAATTCTAAAAATTAAAAAACATCATCCAGGCTTCATTTCAAGATGAAGCGGGTCAGGACAGGCCGAAAAATAGAGAAGAAAAAAATTTCATTCCTATCCGTTCAAACCCGACCCGAGTTAGAAAATTCAAAAATAAATGCAAAAAAATTCTAAAAATTAAAAAAAACATCATCCAGGCTTCATTTCAAGATGAAACGGGTCAGGTTCAAAGAGACAGTCGAAAAAAAATAGAGAAGAAAAAAATTTCATTCCTATCCGTTCAAACCCGACCCGAGTTAGAAAATTCAAAAATAAATGCAAAAAAATTCTAAAAATTAAAAAACATCATCCAGGCTTCATTTCAAGATGAAACGGGTCAGGACAGGCCGAAAAATAGAGAAGAAAAAAATTTCATTCCTATCCGTTCAAACCCGACCCGAGTTAGAAAATTCAAAAATAAATGCAAAAAAATTCTAAAAATTAAAAAACATCATCCAGGCTTCATTTCAAGACGAAACGGGTCGGAGGACAGGTTGAAAAATAGAGAAGAAAAAAATTTCATTCCTATCCGTTCAAACCCGACCCGAGTTAGAAAATTCAAAAATAAATGCAAAAAAATTCTAAAAATTAAAAAACATCATCCAGGCTTCATTTCAAGATGAAGCGGGTCAGGACAGGCGAAAAATAGAGAAGAAAAAAATTTCATTCCTATCCGTTCAAACCCGACCCGAGTTAGAAAATTCAAAAATAAATGCAAAAAAATTCTAAAAATTAAAAAACATCATCCAGGCTTCATTTCAAGATGAAGCGGGTCAGGACAGGCCGAAAAATAGAGAAGAAAAAAATTTCATTCCTATCCGTTCAAACCCAGGCCGAGTTAGAAAATTCAAAAATAAATGCAAAAAAATTCTAAAAATTAAAAAACATCATCCAGGCTTCATAAGGCGAAATGGGTCAGGACAGGCCGAAAAATAGAGAAGAAAAAAATTTCATTCCTATCCGTTCAAACCCAGGCCGAGTTAGAAAATTCAAAAATAAATGCAAAAAAATTATAAAAATTAAAAAACATCATCCAGGCTTCATTTCAAGATGAAGCGGGTCAAGGACAGGTTGAAAAATAAAGAAGAAAAAAATTTCATTCCTATCCGTTCAAACCCGAGCCGAGTTAGAAAATTCAAAAATAAATGCAAAAAAATTCTAAAAATTAAAAAACATCATCCAGGCTTCATTTCAAGATGAAGCGGGTCGGGACAGGCCGAAAAATAGAGAAGAAAAAAATTTCATTCCTATCCGTTCAAACCCGACCGAGTTAGAAAATTCAAAAATAAATGCAAAAAAATTCTAAAAATTAAAAAACATCATCCAGGCTTCATTTCAAGAAGAAAGCGGGTCGGGACAGGCCGAAAAAAATAGAGAAGAAAAAAATTTCATTCCTATCCGTTCAAACCCGACCCGAGTTAGAAAATTCAAAAATAAATGCAAAAAAATTCTAAAAATTAAAAAACATCATCCAGGCTTCATTTCAAGATGAAACGGGTCAGGACAGGCCGAAAAATAGAGAAGAAAAAAATTTCATTCCTATCCGTTCAAACCCGACCCGAGTTAGAAAATTCAAAAATAAATGCAAAAAAATTCTAAAAATTAAAAAACATCATCCAGGCTTCATTTCAAGGAAAGCGGGTCGGGACAGGCCGAAAAATAGAGAAGAAAAAAATTTCATTCCTATCCGTTCAAACCCGACCCGAGTTAGAAAATTCAAAAATAAATGCAAAAAAATTCTAAAAATTAAAAAACATCATCCAGGCTTCATTTCAAGATGAAATGGGTCAGGACAGGCCGAAAAATAGAGAAGAAAAAAAATTTCATTCCTATCCGTTCAAACCCGACCCGAGTTAGAAAATTCAAAAATAAATGCAAAAAAATTCTAAAAATTAAAAAACATCATCCAGGCTTCATTTCAAGATGAAGCGGGTCAGGACAGGTTGAAAAATAGAGAAGAAAAAAATTTCATTCCTATCCGTTCAAACCCGACCCGAGTTAGAAAATTCAAAAATAAATGCAAAAAAATTCTAAAAATTAAAAAACATCATCCAGGCTTCATTTCAAGATGAAAGCGGGTCAGGACAGGTTGAAAAATAGAGAAGAAAAAAATTTCATTCCTATCCGTTCAAACCCGGCCGAGTTAGAAAATTCAAAAATAAATGCAAAAAAATTCTAAAAATTAAAAAACATCATCCAGGCTTCATTTCAAGATGAAAGCGGGTCAGGACAGGCCGAAAAATAGAGAAGAAAAAAATTTCATTCCTATCCGTTCAAACCCGACCCGAGTTAGAAAATTCAAAAATAAATGCAAAAAAATTCTAAAAATTAAAAAACATCATCCAGGCTTCATTTCAAGAAGAAAGCGGGTCGGACAGGACGAAATTGAAAAATAGAGAAGAAAAAAATTTCATTCCTATCCGTTCAAACCCGACCCGAGTTAGAAAAAGAAAAAAAAAATAAATGCAAAAAAATTCTAAAAATTAAAAAACATCATCCAGGCTTCATTTCAAGATGAAAGCGGGTCAGGACAGGTTGAAAAATAGAGAAGAAAAAAATTTCATTCCTATCCGTTCAAACCCGAGCCGAGTTAGAAAATTCAAAAATAAATGCAAAAAAATTCTAAAAATTAAAAAACATCATCCAGGCTTCATTTCAAGGAAAGCGGGTCAGGACAGGCCGAAAAATAGAGAAGAAAAAAATTTCATTCCTATCCGTTCAAACCCGACCCGAGTTAGAAAATTCAAAAATAAATGCAAAAAAATTCTAAAAATTAAAAAACATCATCCAGGCTTCATTTCAAGAAGAAAGCGGGTCAGGACAGGCCGAAAAATAGAGAAGAAAAAAATTTCATTCCTATCCGTTCAAACCCGGCCGAGTTAGAAAATTCAAAAATAAATGCAAAAAAATTCTAAAAATTAAAAAACATCATCCAGGCTTCATTTCAAGATGAAAGCGGGTCAGGACAGGTTGAAAAAATAGAGAAGAAAAAAATTTCATTCCTATCCGTTCAAACCCGACCCGAGTTAGAAAATTCAAAAATAAATGCAAAAAAATTCTAAAAATTAAAAAACATCATCCAGGCTTCATTTCAAGATGAAGCGGGTCGGGACAGGCCGAAAAATAGAGAAGAAAAAAATTTCATTCCTATCCGTTCAAACCCGACCCGAGTTAGAAAATTCAAAAATAAATGCAAAAAAATTCTAAAAATTAAAAAACATCATCCAGGCTTCATTTCAAGATGAAAATGGGTCGGGACAGGCCGAAAAATAGAGAAGAAAAAAATTTCATTCCTATCCGTTCAAACCCCGAGCCGAGTTAGAAAATTCAAAAATAAATGCAAAAAAATTCTAAAAATTAAAAAACATCATCCAGGCTTCATTTCAAGATGAAAGCGGGTCAGGACAGGCGAAAAAAATAGAGAAGAAAAAAATTTCATTCCTATCCGTTCAAACCCGACCCGAGTTAGAAAATTCAAAAATAAATGCAAAAAAATTCTAAAAATTAAAAAACATCATCCAGGCTTCATTTCAAGATGAAAGCGGGTCAGGACAGGCCGAAAAATAGAGAAGAAAAAAATTTCATTCCTATCCGTTCAAACCCGACCCGAGTTAGAAAATTCAAAAATAAATGCAAAAAAATTCTAAAAATTAAAAAACATCATCCAGGCTTCATTTCAAGAAGAAACGGGTCAGGACAGGCGAAAAATAGAGAAGAAGAAAAATTTCATTCCTATCCGTTCAAACCCGACCCGAGTTAGAAAATTCAAAAATAAATGCAAAAAAATTCTAAAAATTAAAAAACATCATCCAGGCTTCATTTCAAGATGAAGCGGGTCAGGACAGGCCGAAAAATAGAGAAGAAAAAAATTTCATTCCTATCCGTTCAAACCCGGCCGAGTTAGAAAATTCAAAAATAAATGCAAAAAAATTCTAAAAATTAAAAAACATCATCCAGGCTTCATTTCAAGAGAAAGGGTCAGGACAGGCGAAAAATAGAGAAGAAAAAAATTTCATTCCTATCCGTTCAAACCCGAGGCCGAGTTAGAAAATTCAAAAATAAATGCAAAAAAATTCTAAAAATTAAAAAACATCATCCAGGCTTCATTTCAAGATGAAGCGGGTCAGGACAGGCCGAAAAATAGAGAAGAAAAAAATTTCATTCCTATCCGTTCAAACCCGACCCGAGTTAGAAAATTCAAAAATAAATGCAAAAAAATTCTAAAAATTAAAAAACATCATCCAGGCTTCATTTCAAGAGAAGCGGGTCGGGACAGGCCGAAAAATAGAGAAGAAAAAAATTTCATTCCTATCCGTTCAAACCCGACCCGAGTTAGAAAATTCAAAAATAAATGCAAAAAAATTCTAAAAATTAAAAAACATCATCCAGGCTTCATTTCAAATGAAAGCGGGTCAGGACAGGCCGAAAAAAAATAGAGAAGAAAAAAATTTCATTCCTATCCGTTCAAACCCGACCCGAGTTAGAAAATTCAAAAATAAATGCAAAAAAATTCTAAAAATTAAAAAAACATCATCCAGGCTTCATTTCAAGATGAAGCGGGTCAGGACAGGGCGAAAAATAGAGAAGAAAAAAATTTCATTCCTATCCGTTCAAACCCGACCCGAGTTAGAAAATTCAAAAATAAATGCAAAAAAATTCTAAAAATTAAAAAACATCATCCAGGCTTCATTTCAAGATGAAGCGGGTCAGGACAGGCCGAAAAATAGAGAAGAAAAAAATTTCATTCAACCCGAGTTAGAAAATTCAAAAATAAATGCAAAAAAATTCTAAAAATTAAAAAACATCATCCAGGCTTCATTTCAAGATGAAAATGGTCAGGACAGGCCGAAAAATAGAGAAGAAAAAAATTTCATTCCTATCCGTTCAAACCCGAGGCCGAGTTAGAAAATTCAAAAATAAATGCAAAAAAATTCTAAAAATTAAAAAACATCATCCAGGCTTCATTTCAAGATGAAGCGGGTCGGGACAGGTCGAAAAATAGAGAAGAAAAAAATTTCATTCCTATCCGTCCGTTCAAACCCGACCGAGTTAAAAATTCAAAAATAAATGCAAAAAAATTATAAAAATTAAAATACATCATCCAGGCTTCATTTCAAGATGAAACGGGTCAGGACAGGTTGAAAAATAAAGAAGAAAAAAATTTCATTCCTATCCGTTCAAACCCGACCCGAGTTAGAAAATTCAAAAATAAATGCAAAAAAATTCTAAAAATTAAAAAACATCATCCAGGCTTCATTTCAAGATGAAGCGGGTCAGGACAGGCCGAAAAATAGAGAAGAAAAAAAATTTCATTCCTATCCGTTCAAACCCGGCCGAGTTAGAAAATTCAAAAATAAATGCAAAAAAATTCTAAAAATTAAAAAACATCATCCAGGCTTCATTTCAAGAAGAAGCGGGTCAGGACAGGCCGAAAAATAGAGAAGAAAAAAATTTCATTCCTATCCGTTCAAACCCGACCCGAGTTAGAAAATTCAAAAATAAATGCAAAAAAATTCTAAAAATTAAAAAACATCATCCAGGCTTCATTTCAAGATGAAAGCGGGTCAGGACAGGCCGAAAAATAGAGAAGAAAAAAATTTCATTCCTATCCGTTCAAACCCGACCCGAGTTAGAAAAAAAAAAAATAAATGCAAAAAAATTCTAAAAATTAAAAAACATCATCCAGGCTTCATTTCAAAGATGAAGCGGGTCAGGACAGGCGAAAAAAAAAATAGAGAAGAAAAAAATTTCATTCCTATCCGTTCAAACCCGACCCGAGTTAGAAAATTCAAAAATAAATGCAAAAAAATTCTAAAAATTAAAAAACATCATCCAGGCTTCATTTCAAGATGAAAGCGGGTCGGGACAGGCCGAAAAATAGAGAAGAAAAAAATTTCATTCCTATCCGTTCAAACCCGAGCCGAGTTAGAAAATTCAAAAATAAATGCAAAAAAATTCTAAAAATTAAAAAACATCATCCAGGCTTCATTTCAAGATGAAGCGGGTCAGGACAGGTTGAAAAATAAAGAAGAAAAAAAATTTCATTCCTATCCGTTCAAACCCGACCCGAGTTAGAAAATTCAAAAATAAATGCAAAAAAATTCTAAAAATTAAAAAACATCATCCAGGCTTCATTTCAAGATGAAGCGGGTCAGGACAGGCCGAAAAATAGAGAAGAAAAAAATTTCATTCCTATCCGTTCAAACCCAGGCCGAGTTAGAAAATTCAAAAATAAATGCAAAAAAATTCTAAAAATTAAAAAACATCATCCAGGCTTCATTTCAAGAAGAAGCGGGTCGGGACAGGTTGAAAAATAGAGAAGAAAAAAAATTTCATTCCTATCCGTTCAAACCCGACCCGAGTTAGAAAATTCAAAAATAAATGCAAAAAAATTCTAAAAATTAAAAAACATCATCCAGGCTTCATTTCAAGATGAAGCGGGTCAGGACAGAAAAAAAAATAGAGAAGAAAAAAATTTCATTCCTATCCGTTCAAACCCGGCCGAGTTAGAAAATTCAAAAATAAATGCAAAAAAATTCTAAAAATTAAAAAACATCATCCAGGCTTCATTTCAAGATGAAGCGGGTCAGGACAGGCCGAAAAATAGAGAGAAGAAAAAAATTTCATTCCTATCCGTTCAAACCCGGCCGAGTTAGAAAATTCAAAAATAAATGCAAAAAAATTCTAAAAATTAAAAAACATCATCCAGGCTTCATTTCAAGATGAAGCGGGTCAGGACAGGCCGAAAAATAGAGAAGAAAAAAATTTCATTCCTATCCGTTCAAACCCGACCCGAGTTAGAAAATTCAAAAATAAATGCAAAAAAATTCTAAAAATTAAAAAACATCATCCAGGCTTCATTTCAAGATGAAGCGGGTCGGGACAGGCCGAAAAATAGAGAAGAAAAAAATTTCATTCCTATCCGTTCAAACCCGGCCGAGTTAGAAAATTCAAAAATAAATGCAAAAAAATTCTAAAAATTAAAAAACATCATCCAGGCTTCATTTCAAGATGAAAGGGTAGGACAGGCGAAAAATAGAGAAGAAAAAAATTTCATTCCTATCCGTTCAAACCCGAGCCGAGTTAGAAAATTCAAAAAATAAATGCAAAAAAATTCTAAAAATTAAAAAACATCATCCAGGCTTCATTTCAAGATGAAGCGGGTCAGGACAGGTTGAAAAATAGAGAGAAAAAAAAATTTCATTCCTATCCGTTCAAACCCGACCCGAGTTAGAAAATTCAAAAATAAATGCAAAAAAATTCTAAAAATTAAAAAACATCATCCAGGCTTCATTTCAAGATGAAGCGGGTCAGGACAGGCGAAAAATAGAGAAGAAAAAAAATTTCATTCCTATCCGTTCAAACCCGACCCGAGTTAGAAAATTCAAAAATAAATGCAAAAAAATTCTAAAAATTAAAAAACATCATCCAGGCTTCATTTCAAGATGAAGCGGGTCAGGACAGGCCGAAAAATAGAGAAGAAAAAAATTTCATTCCTATCCGTTCAAACCCGACCCGAGTTAGAAAATTCAAAAATAAATGCAAAAAAATTCTAAAAATTAAAAAACATCATCCAGGCTTCATTTCAAGATGAAGCGGGTCAGGACAGGCCGAAAAATAGAGAAGAAAAAAATTTCATTCCTATCCGTTCAAACCCGACCCGAGTTAGAAAATTCAAAAATAAATGCAAAAAAATTCTAAAAATTAAAAAACATCATCCAGGCTTCATTTCAAGATGAAAGCGGGTCGGGACAGGCCGAAAAATAGAGAGAAAAAAATTTCATTCCTATCCGTTCAAACCCGACCCGAGTTAGAAAATTCAAAAATAAATGCAAAAAAATTCTAAAAATTAAAAAACATCATCCAGGCTTCATTTCAAGATGAAGCGGGTCGGGACAGGCCGAAAAATAGAGAAGAAAAAAAATTTCATTCCTATCCGTTCAAACCCGACCCGAGTTAGAAAATTCAAAAATAAATGCAAAAAAATTCTAAAAATTAAAAAACATCATCCAGGCTTCATTTTCAAGACGAAACGGGTCGGGACAGGCCGAAAAATAGAGAAGAAAAAAATTTCATTCCTATCCGTTCAAACCCGACCGAGTTAGAAAATTCAAAAATAAATGCAAAAAAATTCTAAAAATTAAAAAACATCATCCAGGCTTCATTTCAAGATGAAAGCGGGTCGGGACAGGCCGAAAAATAGAGAAGAAAAAAATTTCATTCCTATCCGTTCAAACCCGGCCGAGTTAGAAAATTCAAAAATAAATGCAAAAAAATTCTAAAAATTAAAAAACATCATCCAGGCTTCATTTCAAGATGAAGCGGGTCAGGACAGGCCGAAAAATAGAGAAGAAAAAAATTTCATTCCTATCCGTTCAAACCCGACCCGAGTTAGAAAATTCAAAAATAAATGCAAAAAAATTCTAAAAATTAAAAAACATCATCCAGGCTTCATTTCAAGATGAAAGCGGGTCGGGACAGGCCGAAAAATAGAGAAGAAAAAAATTTCATTCCTATCCGTTCAAACCCGAGGCCGAGTTAGAAAATTCAAAAATAAATGCAAAAAAATTCTAAAAATTAAAAAACATCATCCAGGCTTCATTTCAAGATGAAAGCGGGTCGGGACAGGTTGAAAAATAGAGAAGAAAAAAATTTCATTCCTATCCGTTCAAACCCGACCCGAGTTAGAAAATTCAAAAATAAATGCAAAAAAATTCTAAAAATTAAAAAACATCATCCAGGCTTCATTTCAAGATGAAGCGGGGTCAGACAGGCCGAAAAATAGAGAAGAAAAAAATTTCATTCCTATCCGTTCAAACCCGGCCGAGTTAGAAAATTCAAAAATAAATGCAAAAAAATTCTAAAAATTAAAAAACATCATCCAGGCTTCATTTCAAGGAAAGCGGGTCAGGACAGGCCGAAAAATAGAGAAGAAAAAAATTTCATTCCTATCCGTTCAAACCCGACCCGAGTTAGAAAATTCAAAAATAAATGCAAAAAAATTCTAAAAATTAAAAACACATCATCCAGGCTTCATTTCAAGATGAAGCGGGTCGGGACAGGCCGAAAAATAGAGAAGAAAAAAATTTCATTCCTATCCGTTCAAACCCGACCCGAGTTAGAAAATTCAAAAATAAATGCAAAAAAATTCTAAAAATTAAAAAACATCATCCAGGCTTCATTTCAAGATGAAGCGGGTCAGGACAGGCCGAAAAATAGAGAAGAAAAAAATTTCATTCCTATCCGTTCAAACCCGAGCCGAGTTAGAAAATCAAAAAAATAAATGCAAAAAAATTCTAAAAATTAAAAAACATCATCCAGGCTTCATTTCAAGATGAAGCGGGTCGGGACAGGCCGAAAAAGAGAAGAAAAAAATTTCATTCCTATCCGTTCAAACCCGACCCGAGTTAGAAAATTCAAAAATAAATGCAAAAAAATTCTAAAAATTAAAAAAAAACATCATCCAGGCTTCATTTCAAGATGAAAGCGGGTCGGGACAGGCCGAAAAATAGAGAAGAAAAAAATTTCATTCCTATCCGTTCAAACCCGGCCGAGTTAGAAAATTCAAAAATAAATGCAAAAAAATTCTAAAAATTAAAAAACATCATCCAGGCTTCATTTCAAGATGAAAGCGGGTCAGGACAGGCCGAAAAATAGAGAAGAAAAAAATTTCATTCCTATCCGTTCAAACCCGACCCGAGTTAGAAAATTCAAAAATAAATGCAAAAAAATTCTAAAAATTAAAAAACATCATCCAGGCTTCATTTCAAGATGAAGCGGGTCGGGACAGGTTGAAAAATAGAGAAGAAAAAAATTTCATTCCTATCCGTTCAAACCCGACCCGAGTTAGAAAATTAAAAAATAAATGCAAAAAAATTCTAAAAATTAAAAAACATCATCCAGGCTTCATTTCAAGAAGAAGCGGGTCGGGACAGGCCGAAAAATAGAGAAGAAAAAAATTTCATTCCTATCCGTTCAAACCGAGCCGAGTTAGAAAATTCAAAAATAAATGCAAAAAAATTCTAAAAATAAAAAAAACATCATCCAGGCTTCATTTCAAGAAGAAGCGGGTCAGGACAGGCGAAAAATAGAGAAGAAAAAAATTTCATTCCTATCCGTTCAAACCCGGCCGAGTTAGAAAATTCAAAAATAAATGCAAAAAAATTCTAAAAATTAAAAAACATCATCCAGGCTTCATTTCAAGATGAAAGCGGGTCGGGACAGGCCGAAAAATAGAGAAGAAAAAAATTTCATTCCTATCCGTTCAAACCCGGCCGAGTTAGAAAATTCAAAAATAAATGCAAAAAAATTCTAAAAATTAAAAAACATCATCCAGGCTTCATTTCAAGGAAAAGCGGGTCAGGGACAGGCCGAAAAATAGAGAAGAAAAAAATTTCATTCCTATCCGTTCAAACCCGACCCGAGTTAAAAATTCAAAAATAAATGCAAAAAAATTCTAAAAATTAAAAAACATCATCCAGGCTTCATTTCAAGATGAAGCGGGTCAGGACAGGTTGAAAAATAAAGAAGAAAAAAATTTCATTCCTATCCGTTCAAACCCGACCCGAGTTAGAAAATTCAAAAATAAATGCAAAAAAATTCTAAAAATTAAAAAACATCATCCAGGCTTCATTTCAAGATGAAGAAGCGGGTAGAGGACAGTTTCCGAAAAATAGAGAAGAAAAAAATTTCATTCCTATCCGTTCAAACCCGACCCGAGTTAGAAAATTCAAAAATAAAAAAAAAAAAAATTCTAAAAAATTAAAAAACATCATCAGGCTTCATTTCAAGAAGAAAGCGAGGTCGGGACAGGCCGAAAAATAGAGAAGAAAAAAATTTCATTCCTATCCGTTCAAACCCAGCCGAGTTAGAAAATTCAAAAATAAATGCAAAAAAATTCTAAAAATTAAAAAACATCATCCAGGCTTCATTTCAAAGAAGAAGCGGGTCGGAGGACAGGCCGAAAAATAGAGAAGAAAAAAATTTCATTCCTATCCGTTCAAACCCGACCCGAGTTAGAAAATTCAAAAATAAATGCAAAAAAATTCTAAAAATTAAAAAACATCATCCAGGCTTCATTTCAAGATGAAGCGGGTCGGGACAGGCCGAAAAATAGAGAAGAAAAAAATTTCATTCCTATCCGTTCAAACCCGACCCGAGTTAGAAAATTAAAAAATAAATGCAAAAAAATTCTAAAAATAAAAAAAAACATCATCCAGGCTTCATTTCAAGATGAAGCGGGTCAGGACAGGCCGAAAAATAGAGAAGAAAAAAATTTCATTCCTATCCGTTCAAACCCGACCCGAGTTAGAAAATTCAAAAATAAATGCAAAAAAATTCTAAAAATTAAAAAACATCATCCAGGCTTCATTTCAAGATGAAGCGGGTCGGGACAGGCCGAAAAATAGAGAAGAAAAAAATTTCATTCCTATCCGTTCAAACAGGCCGAGTTAGAAAATTCAAAAATAAATGCAAAAAAATTCTAAAAATTAAAAAACATCATCCAGGCTTCATTTCAAAGAAGCGGGTGAAAAAGAGAAGAAAAAAAAAGAAAAAAAATAAAGAAGAAAAAAAATTTCATTCCTATCCGTTCAAACCCGACCCGAGTTAGAAAATTCAAAAATAAATGCAAAAAAATTCTAAAAATTAAAAAACATCATCCAGGCTTCATTTCAAGAAGAAAGCGGGTCAGGACAGGCCGAAAAATAGAGAAGAAAAAAATTTCATTCCTATCCGTTCAAACCCGACCCGAGTTAGAAAATTCAAAAATAAATGCAAAAAAATTCTAAAAATTAAAAAACATCATCCAGGCTTCATTTCAAGATGAAGCGGGTCAGGACAGCCGAAAAATAGAGAAGAAAAAAATTTCATTCCTATCCGTTCAAAACCCGACCCGAGTTAGAAAATTCAAAAATAAATGCAAAAAAATTCTAAAAATTAAAAAACATCATCCAGGCTTCATTTCAAGAGAAGAAACGGGTCAGGACAGGCCGAAAAATAGAGAAGAAAAAAATTTCATTCCTATCCGTTCAAACCCGACCCGAGTTAGAAAATTCAAAAATAAATGCAAAAAAATTCTAAAAATTAAAAAACATCATCCAGGCTTCATTTCAAGATGAAGCGGGTCAGGACAGGTTGAAAAATAGAGAAGAAAAAAATTTCATTCCTATCCGTTCAAACCCGACCCGAGTTAGAAAATTAAAAAATAAATGCAAAAAAATTCTAAAAATTAAAAAACATCATCCAGGCTTCATTTCAAGATGAAGCGGGTCGGGACAGGCCGAAAAATAGAGAAGAAAAAAATTTCATTCCTATCCGTTCAAACCCGACCCGAGTTAGAAAATTCAAAAATAAATGCAAAAAAATTCTAAAAATTAAAAAACATCATCCAGGCTTCATTTCAAGATGAAGCGGGTCGGGACAGGTTGAAAAATAGAGAAGAAAAAAATTTCATTCCTATCCGTTCAAACCCGACCGAGTTAGAAAATTCAAAAATAAATGCAAAAAAATTCTAAAAATTAAAAAACATCATCCAGGCTTCATTTCAAGATGAAAGCGGGTCAGGACAGGCCGAAAAATAGAGAAGAAAAAAATTTCATTCCTATCCGTTCAAACCCGGCCGAGTTAGAAAATTCAAAAATAAATGCAAAAAAATTCTAAAAATTAAAAAACATCATCCAGGCTTCATTTCAAGAAGAAGCGGGTCAGGACAGGCCGAAAAATAGAGAAGAAAAAAATTTCATTCCTATCCGTTCAAACCCGAGCCGAGTTAGAAAATTCAAAAATAAATGCAAAAAAATTCTAAAAATTAAAAAACATCATCCAGGCTTCATTTCAAGAAGAAAGGTCAGGACAGGCCGAAAAATAGAGAAGAAAAAAATTTCATTCCTATCCGTTCAAACCCGAGCCGAGTTAGAAAATTCAAAAATAAATGCAAAAAAATTCTAAAAATTAAAAAACATCATCCAGGCTTCATTTCAAGATGAAGCGGGTCAGGACAGGCCGAAAAATAGAGAAGAAAAAAATTTCATTCCTATCCGTTCAAACCCGAGGCCGAGTTAGAAAAAAAAAAAATAAATGCAAAAAAATTCTAAAAATTAAAAAACATCATCCAGGCTTCATTTCAAGATGAAGCGGGTCGGGACAGGCCGAAAAATAGAGAAGAAAAAAATTTCATTCCTATCCGTTCAAACCCGGCCGAGTTAGAAAATTCAAAAATAAATGCAAAAAAATTCTAAAAATTAAAAAACATCATCCAGGCTTCATTTCAAGATGAAGCGGGTCGGAGGACAGGCGAAAAATAGAGAAGAAAAAAATTTCATTCCTATCCGTTCAAACCCGACCGAGTTAGAAAATTCAAAAATAAATGCAAAAAAATTCTAAAAATTAAAAAACATCATCCAGGCTTCATTTCAAGAAAAGCGGGTCGGAGGACAGGCCGAAAAATAGAGAAGAAAAAAATTTCATTCCTATCCGTTCAACCCCGGCCGAGTTAGAAAATTCAAAAATAAATGCAAAAAAATTCTAAAAATTAAAAAACATCATCCAGGCTTCATTTCAAGATGAAGCGGGTCAGGACAGGGCCGAAAAATAGAGAAGAAAAAAATTTCATTCCTATCCGTTCAAACCCGGCCGAGTTAGAAAATTCAAAAATAAATGCAAAAAAATTCTAAAAATTAAAAAACATCATCCAGGCTTCATTTCAAGATGAAGCGGGTCAGGACAGGTTGAAAAATAGAGAAGAAAAAAATTTCATTCCTATCCGTTCAAACCCGGCCGAGTTAGAAAATTCAAAAATAAATGCAAAAAAATTCTAAAAATTAAAAAACATCATCCAGGCTTCATTTCAAGAAGAAAGCGAAGGTCGGGACAGGCGAAAAATAGAGAAGAAAAAAATTTCATTCCTATCCGTTCAAACCCGACCCGAGTTAGAAAATTCAAAAATAAATGCAAAAAAATTCTAAAAATTAAAAAACATCATCCAGGCTTCATTTCAAGATGAAAAGGGTCAGGACAGGTTGAAAAATAGAGAAGAAAAAAATTTCATTCCTATCCGTTCAAACCCGGCCGAGTTAGAAAATTCAAAAATAAATGCAAAAAAATTCTAAAAATTAAAAAACATCATCCAGGCTTCATTTCAAGAGCGAAAGGGGTCAGGACAGGCGAAAAATAGAGAAGAAAAAAATTTCATTCCTATCCGTTCAAACCCGACCCGAGTTAGAAAATTCAAAAATAAATGCAAAAAAATTCTAAAAATTAAAAAAAACATCATCCAGGCTTCATTTCAAGAAGAAGCAAGGTCGGGACAGGCGAAAAATAGAGAAGAAAAAAATTTCATTCCTATCCGTTCAAACCCGACCCGAGTTAGAAAATTCAAAAATAAATGCAAAAAAATTCTAAAAATTAAAAAAACATCATCCAGGCTTCATTTCAAGATGAAGCGGGTCAGGACAGGCCGAAAAATAGAGAAGAAAAAAATTTCATTCCTATCCGTTCAAACCCGACCCCGAGTTAGAAAATTCAAAAATAAATGCAAAAAATTCTAAAAATTAAAAAAACATCATCCAGGCTTCATTTCAAGATGAAGCGGGTCGGGACAGGCGAAAAATAGAGAAGAAAAAAATTTCATTCCTATCCGTTCAACCCGACCGAGTTAAAAAATTCAAAAATAAATGCAAAAAAATTATAAAAATTAAAAACATCATCCAGGCTTCATTTCAAATGAAAGCGGGTCGGGACAGGTTGAAAAATAAAGAGAAAAAAAAATTTCATTCCTATCCGTTCAAACCCGACCCGAGTTAGAAAATTCAAAAATAAATGCAAAAAAATTCTAAAAATTAAAAAACATCATCCAGGCTTCATTTCAAGGAAAGCGGGTCAGGACAGGCCGAAAAATAGAGAAGAAAAAAATTTCATTCCTATCCGTTCAAACCCGAGCCGAGTTAGAAAATTCAAAAATAAATGCAAAAAAATTCTAAAAATTAAAAAACATCATCCAGGCTTCATTTCAAGAAGAAGCGGGTCAGGACAGGCAGAGGGAAAAATAGAGAAGAAAAAAATTTCATTCCTATCCGTTCAAACCCGGCCGAGTTAGAAAATTCAAAAATAAATGCAAAAAAATTCTAAAAATTAAAAAACATCATCCAGGCTTCATTTCAAGAAGAAGCGGGTCAGGACAGGCCGAAAAATAGAGAAGAAAAAAATTTCATTCCTATCCGTTCAAACCCGACCCGAGTTAGAAAATTAAAAAATAAATGCAAAAAAATTCTAAAAATTAAAAAACATCATCCAGGCTTCATTTCAAGATGAAAGCGGTCGGGACAGGCCGAAAAATAGAGAAGAAAAAAATTTCATTCCTATCCGTTCAAACCCGGCCGAGTTAGAAAATTCAAAAATAAATGCAAAAAAATTCTAAAAATAAAAAAAAACATCATCCAGGCTTCATTTCAAGATGAAAGCATTCGGAGAGGCAGAAAAAAATAGAGAAGAAAAAAATTTCATTCCTATCCGTTCAAACCCGACCCGAGTTAAAAATTCAAAAATAAATGCAAAAAAATTCTAAAAATTAAAAAACATCATCCAGGCTTCATTTCAAGATGAAAGCGGGTCAGGACAGGCGAAAAATAGAGAAGAAAAAAATTTCATTCCTATCCGTTCAAACCCGACCCGAGTTAGAAAATTCAAAAATAAATGCAAAAAAATTCTAAAAATTAAAAAACATCATCCAGGCTTCATTTCAAGAAGAAGCGGGTCAGGACAGGCCGAAAAATAGAGAAGAAAAAAATTTCATTCCTATCCGTTCAAACCGACCCGAGTTAGAAAATTCAAAAATAAATGCAAAAAAATTCTAAAAATTAAAAAACATCATCCAGGCTTCATTTCAAGAAGAAGCGGGTCGGAGGACAGGCCGAAAAATAGAGAAGAAAAAAATTTCATTCCTATCCGTTCAAACCCGACCCGAGTTAGAAAATTCAAAAATAAATGCAAAAAAATTCTAAAAATTAAAAAACATCATCCAGGCTTCATTTCAAGATGAAGCGGGTCGGGGACAGCCGAAAAATAGAGAAAAAAAAAAAATTTCATTCCTATCCGTTCAAACCCGACCCGAGTTAGAAAATTCAAAAATAAATGCAAAAAAATTCTAAAAATTAAAAAACATCATCCAGGCTTCATTTCAAGATGAAGCGGGTCGGGACAGGCCGAAAAATAGAGAAGAAAAAAATTTCATTCCTATCCGTTCAAACCGACCCGAGTTAGAAAATTCAAAAATAAATGCAAAAAAATTCTAAAAATAAAAAAAAAAAACATCATCCAGGCTTCATTTCAAGATGAAGCGGGTCGAGAATAAGAGGCGAAAAATAGAGAAGAAAAAAATTTCATTCCTATCCGTTCAAACCCGACCCGAGTTAGAAAATTCAAAAATAAATGCAAAAAAATTCTAAAAATTAAAAAACATCATCCAGGCTTCATTTCAAGATGAAGCGGGTCGGGACAGGTTGAAAAATAAAGAAGAAAAAAATTTCATTCCTATCCGTTCAAACGACCCCGAGTTAGAAAATTCAAAAATAAATGCAAAAAAATTCTAAAAATTAAAAAACATCATCCAGGCTTCATTTCAAGAAGAAAGCGGGTAGAGAAGGAGACAAAAAAAAAAATCAAAAAGAAGAAAAAAATTTCATTCCTATCCGTTCAAACCGAGGCCGAGTTAGAAAATTCAAAAATAAATGCAAAAAAATTCTAAAAATTAAAAAACATCATCCAGGCTTCATTTCAAAGATGAAAGCGGGTCAGGACAGGCGAAAAATAGAGAAGAAAAAAATTTCATTCCTATCCGTTCAAACCCGACCCGAGTTAGAAAATTCAAAAATAAATGCAAAAAAATTCTAAAAATTAAAAAACATCATCCAGGCTTCATTTCAAGAAGAAGCGGGTCAGGACAGGCCGAAAAATAGAAGAAAAAAATTTCATTCCTATCCGTTCAAACCCGACCCGAGTTAGAAAATTCAAAAATAAATGCAAAAAAATTCTAAAAATTAAAAAACATCATCCAGGCTTCATTTCAAGATGAAGCGGGTCGGGACAGGTTGAAAAAAAATAGAGAAGAAAAAAATTTCATTCCTATCCGTTCAAACCCGAGCCGAGTTAGAAAATTAAAAAATAAATGCAAAAAAATTCTAAAAATTAAAAAACATCATCCAGGCTTCATTTCAAGATGAAAAGCGGGTCAGGGACGGAGGCGAAAAATAGAGAAGAAAAAAATTTCATTCCTATCCGTTCAAACCCGAGCCGAGTTAGAAAATTCAAAAATAAATGCAAAAAAATTCTAAAAATTAAAAAAACATCATCCAGGCTTCATTTCAAGAAGAAGCGGGTCGGGACAGGCCGAAAAATAGAGAAGAAAAAAATTTCATTCCTATCCGTTCAAACCCGGCCGAGTTAGAAAATTCAAAAATAAATGCAAAAAAATTCTAAAAATTAAAAAACATCATCCAGGCTTCATTTCAAGATGAAGCGGGTCGGGACAGGGGCGAAAAATAGAGAAGAAAAAAATTTCATTCCTATCCGTTCAAACCCGACCCGAGTTAGAAAATTCAAAAATAAATGCAAAAAAATTCTAAAAATTAAAAAAAAACATCATCCAGGCTTCATTTCAAGGCGAAAGCGGGTCAGGACAGGGCGAAAAATAGAGAAGAAAAAAATTTCATTCCTATCCGTTCAAACCCGACCCGAGTTAGAAAATTCAAAAATAAATGCAAAAAAATTCTAAAAATTAAAAAACATCATCCAGGCTTCATTTCAAGATGAAACGGGTCAGGACAGGCCGAAAAATAGAGAAAAAAAAAATTTCATTCCTATCCGTTCAAACCCGACCCGAGTTAGAAAATTCAAAAATAAATGCAAAAAAATTCTAAAAATTAAAAAACATCATCCAGGCTTCATTTCAAGATGAAGCGGGTCAGGACAGGCCGAAAAATAGAGAAGAAAAAAATTTCATTCCTATCCGTTCAAACCCGGGCCGAGTTAGAAAATTCAAAAATAAATGCAAAAAAATTCTAAAAATTAAAAAACATCATCCAGGCTTCATTTCAAGGAAGCGGGTCAGGACAGGCCGAAAAATAGAGAAGAAAAAAATTTCATTCCTATCCGTTCAAACCCAGGCCGAGTTAGAAAATTCAAAAATAAATGCAAAAAAATTCTAAAAATTAAAAAACATCATCCAGGCTTCATTTTCAAGAAGAAGCGGGTCAGGACAGGCGAAAAATAAAAAAGAAGAAGAAAAAAATTTCATTCCTATCCGTTCAAACCCGAGCCGAGTTAGAAAATTAAAAAATAAATGCAAAAAAATTCTAAAAATTAAAAAACATCATCCAGGCTTCATTTCAAGATGAAAGCGGGTCAGGACAGGCCGAAAAAATAGAGAAGAAAAAAATTTCATTCCTATCCGTTCAAACCCGACCCGAGTTAGAAAATTAAAAAATAAATGCAAAAAAATTCTAAAAATTAAAAAACATCATCCAGGCTTCATTTCAAGATGAAGCGGGTCGGGACAGGCGAAAAATAGAGAAGAAAAAAATTTCATTCCTATCCGTTCAAACCCGGCCGAGTTAGAAAATTCAAAAATAAATGCAAAAAAATTCTAAAAATTAAAAAACATCATCCAGGCTTCATTTCAGGTCGGAGACAGTCGAAAAAAATAGAGAAGAAAAAAATTTCATTCCTATCCGTTCAAACCCGACCCGAGTTAGAAAATTCAAAAATAAATGCAAAAAAATTCTAAAAATTAAAAAAAAACATCATCCAGGCTTCATTTCAAGAAGAAGCGTTCGAAAAAATAGAGAAGAAAAAAATTTCATTCCTATCCGTTCAAACCCGGCCGAGTTAGAAAATTCAAAAATAAATGCAAAAAAATTCTAAAAATTAAAAAACATCATCCAGGCTTCATTTCAAGAGAAATGGGTCAGGACAGGCCGAAAAATAGAGAAGAAAAAAAAAAAAATTTCATTCCTATCCGTTCAAACCCGGCCGAGTTAGAAAATTCAAAAATAAATGCAAAAAAATTCTAAAAATAAAAAAAACATCATCCAGGCTTCATTTCAAGATGAAGCGGGTCAGGACAGGCCGAAAAATAGAGAAGAAAAAAAAAATTTCATTCCTATCCGTTCAAACCCGACCCGAGTTAAAAAATTCAAAAATAAATGCAAAAAAATTATAAAAATTAAAATACATCATCCAGGCTTCATTTCAAGAGAAAGCGGTCAGGACAGGTTGAAAAATAAAGAAGAAAAAAAAATTTCATTCCTATCCGTTCAAACCCGGCCGAGTTAGAAAATTCAAAAATAAATGCAAAAAAATTCTAAAAATTAAAAAACATCATCCAGGCTTCATTTCAAGAAGAAGCGGGTCAGGACAGGCCGAAAAATAGAGAAGAAAAAAATTTCATTCCTATCCGTTCAAACCCGACCCGAGTTAGAAAATTCAAAAATAAATGCAAAAAAATTCTAAAAATTAAAAAACATCATCCAGGCTTCATTTCAAGAAGAAAGCGGGTCGGGACAGGCCGAAAAATAGAGAAGAAAAAAATTTCATTCCTATCCGTTCAAACCCAGGCCCGAGTTAGAAAATTCAAAAATAAATGCAAAAAAATTCTAAAAATTAAAAAAACATCATCCAGGCTTCATTTCAAGAAGAAAGCGGGTCAGGACAGGGCGAAAAATAGAGAAGAAAAAAATTTCATTCCTATCCGTTCAAACCCGACCCGAGTTAGAAAATTAAAAAATAAATGCAAAAAAATTCTAAAAATTAAAAAACATCATCCAGGCTTCATTTCAAGAAGAAGCGGGTCAGGACAGGCCGAAAAATAGAGAAGAAAAAAATTTCATTCCTATCCGTTCAAACCCGACCCGAGTTAGAAAATTAAAAAATAAATGCAAAAAAATTCTAAAAATTAAAAAAAAACATCATCCAGGCTTCATTTCAAGAGAAAAGAAGCGGGTCAGGGACAGGCCGAAAAAAGAGAAGAAAAAAAATTTCATTCCTATCCGTTCAAACCCGGGCCGAGTTAGAAAATTCAAAAATAAATGCAAAAAAATTCTAAAAATTAAAAAACATCATCCAGGCTTCATTTCAAGATGAAAGCGGGTCAGGACAGGCCGAAAAATAGAGAAGAAAAAAATTTCATTCCTATCCGTTCAAACCCGACCCGAGTTAGAAATTCAAAAATAAAAATGCAAAAAAATTCTAAAAATAAAAAAACATCATCCAGGCTTCATTTCAAGAAGAAAGATCAGGACAGGCGAAAAATAGAGAAGAAAAAAATTTCATTCCTATCCGTTCAAACCCGACCCAGTTAGAAAATTCAAAAATAAATGCAAAAAAATTCTAAAAATTAAAAAAACATCATCCAGGCTTCATTTCGAAAGAAATAGAAAAAAGAGAAAAAAAATTTCATTCCTATCCGTTCAAACCCGACCCGAGTTAGAAAATTCAAAAATAAATGCAAAAAAATTCTAAAAATTAAAAAACATCATCCAGGCTTCATTTCAAGAAAAACGGGTCAGGACAGGCCGAAAAATAGAGAAAAAAAAAATTTCATTCCTATCCGTTCAAACCCGACCCGAGTTAGAAAATTAAAAAATAAATGCAAAAAAATTCTAAAAATTAAAAAACATCATCCAGGCTTCATTTCAAGGAAGCGGGTCAGGACAGGCCGAAAAATAGAGAAGAAAAAAAAATTTCATTCCTATCCGTTCAAACCCGACCCGAGTTAGAAAATTCAAAAATAAATGCAAAAAAATTCTAAAAATTAAAAAACATCATCCAGGCTTCATTTCAAGATGAAGCGGGTCGGGACAGGCCGAAAAATAGAGAAGAAAAAAATTTCATTCCTATCCGTTCAAACCCGACCCGAGTTAGAAAATTCAAAAATAAATGCAAAAAAATTCTAAAAATTAAAAAACATCATCCAGGCTTCATTTCAAGATGAAGCGGGTCGGGACAGGCCGAAAAATAGAGAAGAAAAAAATTTCATTCCTATCCGTTCAAACCCGACCCGAGTTAGAAAATTCAAAAATAAATGCAAAAAAATTCTAAAAATTAAAAAACATCATCCAGGCTTCATTTCAAGAAAAGTCGGGGTCGGGAGGTCGAAAAATAGAGAAGAAAAAAATTTCATTCCTATCCGTTCAAACCCGACCGAGTTAGAAAATTCAAAAATAAATGCAAAAAAATTCTAAAAATTAAAAAACATCATCCAGGCTTCATTTCAAGATGAAGCGGGTCAGGACAGGAGAAAAAAAATAGAAGAAAAAAATTTCATTCCTATCCGTTCAACCCGACCCGAGTTAGAAAATTCAAAAATAAATGCAAAAAAATTCTAAAAATTAAAAAACATCATCCAGGCTTCATTTCAAGATGAAAGCGAGGTCGGGACAGGCCGAAAAATAGAGAAGAAAAAAATTTCATTCCTATCCGTTCAAACCCGAGCCGAGTTAGAAAATTCAAAAATAAATGCAAAAAATTCTAAAAATTAAAAAACATCATCCAGGCTTCATTTCAAGATGAAAGCGGGTCAGGACAGGCCGAAAAATAGAGAAGAAAAAAATTTCATTCCTATCCGTTCAAACCGAGGCCGAGTTAGAAAATTCAAAAATAAATGCAAAAAAATTCTAAAAATTAAAAACATCATCCAGGCTTCATTTCAAGATGAAACGGGTCAGGACAGGTTGAAAAATAGAGAAGAAAAAAATTTCATTCCTATCCGTTCAAACCCGACCCGAGTTAGAAAATTCAAAAATAAATGCAAAAAAATTCTAAAAATTAAAAAAAAACATCATCAGGCTTCATTTCAAGGAAGCGGGTCAGGACAGGCCCGAAAAATAGAGAAGAAAAAAATTTCATTCCTATCCGTTCAAACCCGACCGAGTTAGAAAATTCAAAAATAAATGCAAAAAAATTCTAAAAATTAAAAAAAAACATCATCCAGGCTTCATTTCAAGATGAAGCGGGTCGGGACAGGTAAAAAAATAGAGAAAAAAAAAAATTTCATTCCTATCCGTTCAAACCCGACCCGAGTTAGAAAATTCAAAAATAAATGCAAAAAAATTCTAAAAATTAAAAAACATCATCCAGGCTTCATTTCAAGAGAAGAAGCGGGTCAGGACAGGCGAAAAATAGAGAAGAAAAAAATTTCATTCCTATCCGTTCAAACCCGACCCGAGTTAGAAAATTCAAAAATAAATGCAAAAAAATTCTAAAAATTAAAAAACATCATCCAGGCTTCATTTCAAGATGAAGCGGGTCAGGACAGGCCGAAAAAGAGAAGAAAAAAATTTCATTCCTATCCGTTCAAACCCGACCCGAGTTAGAAAATTCAAAAATAAATGCAAAAAAATTCTAAAAATTAAAAAACATCATCCAGGCTTCATTTCAAGAAGCAAAAGCGGGTCAGGACAGGCCGAAAAATAGAGAAGAAAAAAATTTCATTCCTATCCGTTCAAACCCAGGCCGAGTTAGAAAATTCAAAAATAAATGCAAAAAAATTCTAAAAATTAAAAAACATCATCCAGGCTTCATTTCAAGAAGAAGCGGGTCGGGACAGTTGAAAAATAGAGAAAAAAAAAAATTTCATTCCTATCCGTTCAAACCCGACCGAGTTAGAAAATTCAAAAATAAATGCAAAAAAATTCTAAAAATTAAAAAACATCATCCAGGCTTCATTTCAAGAAAAGCGAGGTCAGGACAGGCCGAAAAATAGAGAAAAAAAAAAATTTCATTCCTATCCGTTCAAACCCGAGCCGAGTTAGAAAATTCAAAAATAAATGCAAAAAAAATTCTAAAAATTAAAAAACATCATCCAGGCTTCATTTCAAGAAAAGCGGGTCGGACAGGCCGAAAAAGAGAGAAGAAAAAAAATTTCATTCCTATCCGTTCAAACCCGACCCGAGTTAGAAAATTCAAAAATAAATGCAAAAAAATTCTAAAAATTAAAAAACATCATCCAGGCTTCATTTCAAGATGAAGCGGGGTCAGGACAGAGGCCGAAAAATAGAGAAGAAAAAAATTTCATTCCTATCCGTTCAAACCCGACCCGAGTTAGAAAATTCAAAAAATAATGCAAAAAAATTCTAAAAATTAAAAAAAAACATCATCCAGGCTTCATTTCAAGATGAAAGCGGTCGGGACAGGAAGGCGAAAAATAGAGAAGAAAAAAATTTCATTCCTATCCGTTCAAACCCGACCCGAGTTAGAAAATTCAAAAATAAATGCAAAAAAATTCTAAAAATTAAAAAACATCATCCAGGCTTCATTTCAAGATGAAGCGGGTCAGGACAGGCCGAAAAATAGAGAAGAAAAAAATTTTCATTCCTATCCGTTCAAACCCGACCCGAGTTAGAAAATTAAAAAAATAATGCAAAAAAATTCTAAAAATTAAAAAACATCATCCAGGCTTCATTTTTCAAGGAAAGCGGGTCGGACAGATTTCAGGTTGAAAAATAGAGAAGAAAAAAATTTCATTCCTATCCGTTTCAAACCCAGGCCGAGTTAGAAAATTCAAAAATAAATGCAAAAAAATTCTAAAAATTAAAAAACATCATCCAGGCTTCATTTCAAGGAAGCGGGTCGGAGGACAGGCGAAAAATAGAGAAGAAAAAAATTTCATTCCTATCCGTTCAAACCCGACCCGAGTTAGAAAATTCAAAAATAAATGCAAAAAAATTCTAAAAATAAAAAACATCATCCAGGCTTCATTTCAAGAAGAAGCGGTCAGGAGGGCGAAAAATAGAGAAGAAAAAAATTTCATTCCTATCCGTTCAAACCCGACCCGAGTTAGAAAATTCAAAAATAAATGCAAAAAATTCTAAAAATTAAAAAACATCATCCAGGCTTCATTTCAAGAAGAAGCGGTCGGGACAGGCCGAAAAATAGAGAAGAAAAAAATTTCATTCCTATCCGTTCAAACCCAGGCCGAGTTAGAAAATTCAAAAATAAATGCAAAAAAATTCTAAAAATTAAAAAACATCATCCAGGCTTCATTTCAAGATGAAGCGGGTCGGGACAGGTTGAAAAATAAAGAAAAAAAAATTTCATTCCTATCCGTTCAAACCCGACCCGAGTTAGAAAATTCAAAAATAAATGCAAAAAAATTCTAAAAATTAAAAAACATCATCCAGGCTTCATTTCAAGAGAAGCGGGTCGGGACAGGCGAAAAATAGAGAAGAAAAAAATTTCATTCCTATCCGTTCAAACCCGACCCGAGTTAGAAAATTCAAAAATAAATGCAAAAAAATTCTAAAAATTAAAAAACATCATCCAGGCTTCATTTCAAGAAGAAAGCGGGTCAGGACAGGCGAAAAATAGAGAAGAAAAAAATTTCATTCCTATCCGTTCAAACCCGACCCGAGTTAGAAAATTCAAAAATAAATGCAAAAAAATTCTAAAAATTAAAAAACATCATCAGGCTTCATTTCAAAGATGAAAGCGGGTCAGGGACAGCCGAAAAATAGAGAAAAAAAAAAAATTTCATTCCTATCCGTTCAAACCCGACCCGAGTTAGAAAATTCAAAAATAAATGCAAAAAAATTCTAAAAATTAAAAAACATCATCCAGGCTTCATTTCAAGAAGAAAGCAAGGTCAGGACAGGAAAAAAAATAGAGAAGAAAAAAATTTCATTCCTATCCGTTCAAACCCGGCCGAGTTAGAAAATTCAAAAATAAATGCAAAAAAATTCTAAAAATTAAAAAACATCATCCAGGCTTCATTTCAAGAAGAAGCGGGTCGGGACAGGAAAAAAAAAAATAGAGAAAAAAAAAATTTCATTCCTATCCGTTCAAACCCGACCCGAGTTAGAAAATTCAAAAATAAATGCAAAAAAATTCTAAAAATTAAAAAACATCATCCAGGCTTCATTTCAAGAAGAAATGGTCGGGACAGGCCGAAAAATAGAGAAGAAAAAAATTTCATTCCTATCCGTTCAAACCCGACCCGAGTTAGAAAATTCAAAAATAAATGCAAAAAAATTCTAAAAATTAAAAAACATCATCCAGGCTTCATTTCAAGATGAAGCGGGTCAGGACAGGCCGAAAAATAGAGAAGAAAAAAATTTCATTCCTATCCGTTCAAACCAGGCCGAGTTAGAAAATCAAAAAAATAAATGCAAAAAAATTCTAAAAATTAAAAAACATCATCCAGGCTTCATTTCAAGAAGAAGCGGGTCGGGACAGGCCGAAAAAAAGAGAAGAAAAAAATTTCATTCCTATCCGTTCAAACCCGACCCGAGTTAGAAAATTCAAAAATAAATGCAAAAAAATTCTAAAAATTAAAAAACATCATCCAGGCTTCATTTCAAGAAGAAGCGGGTCAGGACAGGCCGAAAAATAGAGAAGAAAAAAATTTCATTCCTATCCGTTCAAACCCAGGCCGAGTTAGAAAATTCAAAAATAAATGCAAAAAAATTCTAAAAATTAAAAAACATCATCCAGGCTTCATTTCAAGAAGAAGCGGGTCAGGACAGGTGAAAAAAATAGAGAAGAAAAAAATTTCATTCCTATCCGTTCAAACCCGACCCGAGTTAGAAAATTCAAAAATAAATGCAAAAAAATTCTAAAAATTAAAAAACATCATCCAGGCTTCATTTCAAGAAGAAGCGGGTCAGGACAGGCCGAAAAATAGAGAAGAAAAAAATTTCATTCCTATCCGTTCAAACCCGGCCGAGTTAGAAAATTCAAAAATAAATGCAAAAAAATTCTAAAAAAAAAAAAAACATCATCCAGGCTTCATTTCAAGGCGAAGCGGGTCAGGAAGGCCGAAAAATAGAGAAGAAAAAAATTTCATTCCTATCCGTTCAAACCCGAGCCGAGTTAGAAAATTCAAAAATAAATGCAAAAAAATTCTAAAAATTAAAAAACATCATCCAGGCTTCATTTCAAGATGAAGCGGGTCGGAGAGGCGAAAAATAGAGAAGAAAAAAATTTTTCATTCCTATCCGTTCAAACCCGACCCGAGTTAAAAAATTCAAAAATAAATGCAAAAAAATTCTAAAAATTAAAAAACATCATCCAGGCTTCATTTCAAGAAGAAGCGGGTCGGGACAGGCCGAAAAATAGAGAAGAAAACAAATTTCATTCCTATCCGTTCAAACCCGACCCGAGTTAGAAAATTCAAAAATAAATGCAAAAAAATTCTAAAAATTAAAAAACATCATCCAGGCTTCATTTCAAGATGAAGCGGGTCAGGACAGGCCGAAAAATAGAGAAGAAAACAAATTTCATTCCTATCCGTTCAAACCCGACCCGAGTTAGAAAATTCAAAAATAAATGCAAAAAAATTCTAAAAATTAAAAAACATCATCCAGGCTTCATTTCAAAGAAGAAGCGGGTCAGGACAGGCGAAAAATAGAGAAGAAAAAAAAGAAGAAAAAAATTTCATTCCTATCCGTTCAAACCCGACCCGAGTTAGAAAATTCAAAAATAAATGCAAAAAAATTCTAAAAATTAAAAAACATCATCCAGGCTTCATTTCAAGATGAAGCGGGTCAGGACAGGTTGAAAAATAGAGAAGAAAAAAATTTCATTCCTATCCGTTCAAACCCGACCCGAGTTAGAAAATTCAAAAATAAATGCAAAAAAATTCTAAAAATTAAAAAACATCATCCAGGCTTCATTTCAAGATGAAGCGGGTCGGGGACAGGCCGAAAAATAGAGAAGAAAAAAATTTCATTCCTATCCGTTCAAACCCGACCCGAGTTAGAAAATTCAAAAATAAATGCAAAAAAATTCTAAAAATTAAAAAACATCATCCAGGCTTCATTTCAAGAAGAAGCGGGTCAGGACGAGGCGGTTGAAAAATAGAGAAGAAAAAAATTTCATTCCTATCCGTTTCAACCCGAGCCGAGTTAGAAAATTCAAAAATAAATGCAAAAAAATTCTAAAAATTAAAAAACATCATCCAGGCTTCATTTCAAGAAGAAACGGGTCAGGACAGGGCCGAAAAATAGAGAAGAAAAAAATTTCATTCCTATCCGTTCAAACCCGAGCCGAGTTAGAAAATTAAAAAATAAATGCAAAAAAATTCTAAAAATTAAAAAACATCATCCAGGCTTCATTTCAAAGATGAAGCGGGTCGGGACAGGCCGAAAAATAGAGAAGAAAAAAATTTCATTCCTATCCGTTCAAACCCGACCCGAGTTAGAAAATTCAAAAATAAATGCAAAAAAATTCTAAAAATTAAAAAACATCATCCAGGCTTCATTTCAAGAATGAAGCGGGTCGGGACAGGCGAAAAATAGAGAAGAAAAAAATTTCATTCCTATCCGTTCAAACCGAGGCCGAGTTAGAAAATTCAAAAATAAATGCAAAAAAATTCTAAAAATTAAAAAACATCATCCAGGCTTCATTTCAAGATGAAGCGGGTCAGGGACAGGCCGAAAAATAGAGAAGAAAAAAATTTCATTCCTATCCGTTCAAACCCGACCCGAGTTAGAAAATTCAAAAATAAATGCAAAAAAATTCTAAAAATTAAAAAACATCATCCAGGCTTCATTTCAAGATGAAATGGGTCGGGACAGGCCGAAAAATAGAGAAGAAAAAAAATTTCATTCCTATCCGTTCAAACCCGACCCGAGTTAGAAAATTCAAAAATAAATGCAAAAAAATTCTAAAAATTAAAAAACATCATCCAGGCTTCATTTCAAGAAGAAGCGGGTCGGGACAGGCCGAAAAATAAAGAAAAAAAAATTTCATTCCTATCCGTTCAAACCCGACCCGAGTTAGAAAATTCAAAAATAAATGCAAAAAAATTCTAAAAATTAAAAAACATCATCCAGGCTTCATTTCAAGAATGAAGCGGGTCGGGACAGGGCGAAAAATAGAAGAAAAAAATTTCATTCCTATCCGTTCAAACCCGACCCGAGTTAGAAAATTCAAAAATAAATGCAAAAAAATTCTAAAAATTAAAAAACATCATCCAGGCTTCATTTCAAGATGAAGCGGGTCAGGACAGGCCGAAAAATAGAGAAGAAAAAAAATTTCATTCCTATCCGTTCAAACCCGACCCGAGTTAGAAAATTCAAAAATAAATGCAAAAAAATTCTAAAAATTAAAAAACATCATCCAGGCTTCATTTCAAGAAGAAACGGGTCGGGACAGGCCGAAAAATAGAGAAGAAAAAAATTTCATTCCTATCCGTTCAAACCCGACCCGAGTTAGAAAATTCAAAAATAAATGCAAAAAAATTCTAAAAATTAAAAAACATCATCCAGGCTTCATTTCAAGAAGAAGCAGGTCGGGACAGGCCGAAAAATAGAGAAGAAAAAAATTTCATTCCTATCCGTTCAAACCCGGCCGAGTTAGAAAATTCAAAAATAAATGCAAAAAAATTAAAAAAAAAAATTCTAAAAATTAAAAAAAAAAACATCATCCAGGCTTCATTTCAAGAAGAAATCAAAAATAAATGCGGGTCAGAAAAACAAAAAAAATTCAAAAAAAAAAAAAAATTCTAAAAATTAAAAAACATCATCCAGGCTTCGAAAAATAGAAAAAAGAAAAAAATTTCATTCCTATCCGTTCAAACCCGCCGAGTTAGAAAATTCAAAAATAAATGCAAAAAAATTCTAAAAATTAAAAAACATCATCCAGGCTTCATTTCAAGAAGAAGCGGGTCGGACAGGTTGAAAAATAAAGAAGAAAAAAATTTCATTCCTATCCGTTCAAACCCGAGCCGAGTTAGAAAATTCAAAAATAAATGCAAAAAAATTCTAAAAATTAAAAAACATCATCCAGGCTTCATTTCAAGAGAAGAAAGCGGGTCGGGACAGGCGAAAAATAGAGAAGAAAAAAATTTCATTCCTATCCGTTCAAACCCGGCCGAGTTAGAAAATTCAAAAATAAATGCAAAAAAATTCTAAAAATTAAAAAACATCATCCAGGCTTCATTTCAAGAGAAGCGGGTCGGGACAGGGCGAAAAATAGAGATGAAAAAAATTTCATTCCTATCCGTTCAAACCCCGACCCGAGTTAGAAAATTAAAAAATAAATGCAAAAAAATTCTAAAAATTAAAAAACATCATCCAGGCTTCATTTCAAGAAGAAAGCGGGTGGGAGGACAGGGCGAAAAATAGAGAAGAAAAAAATTTCATTCCTATCCGTTCAAACCCGAGCCGAGTTAGAAAATTCAAAAATAAATGCAAAAAAATTCTAAAAATTAAAAAACATCATCCAGGCTTCATTTCAAGATGAAGCGGTCGGGACAGCCGAAAAATAGAGAAGAAAAAAATTTCATTCCTATCCGTTCAAACCCGAGCAAAAGAGTTAGAAAATTCAAAAATAAATGCAAAAAAATTCTAAAAATTAAAAAACATCATCCAGGCTTCATTTCAAGATGAAGCGGGTCGGGGAGGCCGAAAAATAGAGAAGAAAAAAATTTCATTCCTATCCGTTCAAACCCGGCCGAGTTAGAAAATTCAAAAATAAATGCAAAAAAATTCTAAAAATTAAAAAACATCATCCCAGGCTTCATTTCAAGAAGAAGCGGGGTCGGAGACAGGCCGAAAAATAGAGAAGAAAAAAAAAAATTTCATTCCTATCCGTTCAAACCCGAGGCCGAGTTAGAAAATTCAAAAATAAATGCAAAAAAATTCTAAAAATTAAAAAACATCATCCAGGCTTCATTTCAAGATGAAAGCGGGTCGGGACAGGCGAAAAATAGAGAAAAAAAAAATTTCATTCCTATCCGTTCAAACCCGACCCGAGTTAGAAAATTCAAAAATAAATGCAAAAAAATTCTAAAAATTAAAAAACATCATCCAGGCTTCATTTCAAAAAGCGGGTCAGGACAGGCCGAAAAATAGAGAAGAAAAAAATTTCATTCCTATCCGTTCAAACCCGACCCGAGTTAGAAAATTAAAAAATAAATGCAAAAAAATTCTAAAAATTAAAAAACATCATCCAGGCTTCATTTCAAGAAGAAGCATTTCAAGGTCGGGGGAGGTTGAAAAATAGAGAAGAAAAAAATTTCATTCCTATCCGTTCAAACCCGACCCGAGTTAGAAAATTCAAAAATAAATGCAAAAAAATTCTAAAAATTAAAAAACATCATCCAGGCTTCATTTCAAGAAGAAAGCGGGTCAGAGACAGGCCGAAAAAAATAGAAGAAAAAAAATTTCATTCCTATCCGTTCAAACCCGACCCGAGTTAGAAAATTCAAAAATAAATGCAAAAAAATTCTAAAAATTAAAAAACATCATCCAGGCTTCATTTCAAAGATGAAAGGTCGGGACAGGTCGAAAAAGAGAAGAAAAAAATTTCATTCCTATCCGTTCAAACCCGACCCGAGTTAGAAAATTCAAAAATAAATGCAAAAAATTCTAAATTCTAAAAATTAAAAAACATCATCAGGCTTCATTTCAAGATGAAGCGGGTCGGGACAGGCCGAAAAAAAAGAGAAGAAAAAAATTTCATTCCTATCCGTTCAAACCCGACCCGAGTTAGAAAATTCAAAAATAAATGCAAAAAAAAAAAAAAAAAATTCTAAAAAATTCATCAGGCTTCAAAAAAAATAGAGAAGAAAAAAATTTCATTTCCGTTCAAACCCGAGCCGAGTTAGAAAATTCAAAAATAAATGCAAAAAAATTCTAAAAATTAAAAAACATCATCCAGGCTTCATTTCAAGAAGAAAGCGGGTCAGGACAGTTCGAAAAATAGAGAAAAAAAAAAAATTTCATTCCTATCCGTTCAAACCCGACCCGAGTTAAAAAATTCAAAAATAAATGCAAAAAAATTCTAAAAATTAAAAAACATCATCCAGGCTTCATTTCAAGATGAAAGCGGGTCGGAGACAGGTTGAAAAATAAAGAAGAAAAAAATTTCATTCCTATCCGTTCAAACCCGGCCGAGTTAGAAAATTCAAAAATAAATGCAAAAAAATTCTAAAAATTAAAAAACATCATCCAGGCTTCATTTCAAGAGAAAAGGGTCGGAGACAAAAAAAAAAATAGAGAAAAAAAAATTTCATTCCTATCCGTTCAAACCCGACCCGAGTTAGAAAATTCAAAAATAAATGCAAAAAAATTCTAAAAATTAAAAAACATCATCCAGGCTTCATTTCAAGAAGAAACGGGTCGGGACAGAGACAGGCGAAAAATAGAGAAGAAAAAAATTTCATTCCTATCCGTTCAAACCCGGCCGAGTTAGAAAATTCAAAAAAATAAATGCAAAAAAATTCTAAAAATTAAAAAACATCATCCAGGCTTCATTTCAAGAAGAAGCGGGGTCGGGACAGGCGAAAAATAGAGAAGAAAAAAATTTCATTCCTATCCGTTCAAACCCGACCCGAGTTAGAAAATTCAAAAATAAATGCAAAAAAATTCTAAAAATTAAAAAAACATCATCCAGGCTTCATTTCAAGAAAAGCGGGTCGGGACAGGCGAAAAAAATAGAGAAAAAAAAAAATTTCATTCCTATCCGTTCAAACCCGTTCACCCGAGTTAGAAAATTCAAAAATAAATGCAAAAAAATTCTAAAAATTAAAAAACATCATCCAGGCTTCATTTCAAGAAGAAAGCGGAGGTCAGGACAGGCGAAAAATAGAAGAAAAAAATTTCATTCCTATCCGTTCAAACCCGACCCGAGTTAGAAAAATTAAAAAATAAATGCAAAAAAATTCTAAAAATTAAAAAACATCATCCAGGCTTCATTTCAAGAAAAGAAGCAGTCAAAAATAGAAGAGAAAAAAGGTTGAAAAATAGAGAAGAAAAAAATTTCATTCCTATCCGTTCAAACCCGACCCGAGTTAGAAAATTCAAAAATAAATGCAAAAAAATTCTAAAAATTAAAAAACATCATCCAGGCTTCATTTCAAGAAGAAGCGGGTGGGGAGACAGGCGAAAAATAGAGAAGAAAAAAATTTCATTCCTATCCGTTCAAACCCGACCCGAGTTAGAAAATTAAAAAATAAATGCAAAAAAATTCTAAAAATTAAAAAACATCATCCAGGCTTCATTTCAAGCGAAGCGGGTCGGGGACAGGTTGAAAAATAGAGAGAAAAAAATTTCATTCCTATCCGTTCAAACCCGAGCCGAGTTAGAAAATTCAAAAATAAATGCAAAAAAATTCTAAAAATTAAAAAACATCATCCAGGCTTCATTTCAAGGCGAAAGCGGGGTCGGGGACAGTAGCCGAAAAATAGAGAAGAAAAAAATTTCATTCCTATCCGTTCAAACCCGACCCGAGTTAGAAAATTCAAAAAAATAAATGCAAAAAAATTCTAAAAATTAAAAAACATCATCCAGGCTTCATTTCAAGATGAAGCGGGTCAGGATGAAAAAAGGCGAAAAAGAAGAAGAAAAAAATTTCATTCCTATCCGTTCAAACCCGGCCGAGTTAGAAAATTCAAAAATAAATGCAAAAAAATTCTAAAAATTAAAAAACATCATCCAGGCTTCATTTCAAGAGAAAGCTTCATTTCAAGAGGACAGTTAAAAAAGAAAAATAGAGAAAAAAAAAAAATTTCATTCCTATCCGTTCAAACCCGACCCGAGTTAGAAAATTAAAAAATAAATGCAAAAAAATTCTAAAAATTAAAAAACATCATCCAGGCTTCATTTCAAGAAGAAGAAGCGGGTCGGGGACAGGGCGAAAAAAAGAGAAGAAAAAAATTTCATTCCTATCCGTTCAAACCCGACCCGTTAGAAGTTAGAAAATGCAAAAAAATAAATGCAAAAAAATTCTAAAAATTAAAAAACATCATCCAGGCTTCATTTCAAAGAAAAGCGGGTCGGGACAGGAAAAAAAATAAAGAAGAAAAAAATTTCATTCCTATCCGTTCAAACCCGGCCGAGTTAGAAAATTCAAAAATAAATGCAAAAAAATTCTAAAAATTAAAAAACATCATCCAGGCTTCATTTCAAGAGAAAGCGGGTCAGGACAGGGTTGAAAAATAAAGAAGAAAGAAAATTTCATTCCTATCCGTTCAAACCCGACCCGAGTTAGAAAATTAAAAAATAAATGCAAAAAAATTCTAAAAATTAAAAAACATCATCCAGGCTTCATTTCAAGAGGCGAAGCGGGTCGGGACAGGCCGAAAAATAGAGAAGAAAAAAATTTCATTCCTATCCGTTCAAACCCGACCCGAGTTAGAAAATTCAAAAATAAATGCAAAAAAATTCTAAAAATTAAAAAACATCATCCAGGCTTCATTTCAAAGAAGAAACGGGTCGGAGGACAGTCGAAAAATAGAGAAGAAAAAAATTTCATTCCTATCCGTTCAAACCCGAGGCCGAGTTAGAAAATTAAAAAATAAATGCAAAAAAATTCTAAAAATTAAAAAACATCATCCAGGCTTCATTTCAAGATGAAATGGGTCAGACAGGCCGAAAAATAGAGAAGAAAAAAATTTCATTCCTATCCGTTCAAACCCGACCCGAGTTAGAAAATTCAAAAATAAATGCAAAAAAATTCTAAAAATTAAAAAACATCATCCAGGCTTCATTTCAAGATGAAGCGGGTCGGGGACAGGTCGAAAAATAGAGAAGAAAAAAATTTCATTCCTATCGTTCGTTCAAACCCGACCGAGTTAAAAATTCAAAAATAAATGCAAAAAAAAATTATAAAAATTAAAAACATCATCCAGGCTTCATTTCAAGATGAAGCGGGTCGGGGACAGGTTGAAAAATAGAGAAGAAAAAAATTTCATTCCTATCCGTTCCGTTCAAACCCGACCCGAGTTAGAAAATTCAAAAATAAATGCAAAAAAATTCTAAAAATTAAAAAACATCATCCAGGCTTCATTTCAAGATGAAGCGGGTCGGAGGACAGGCGAAAAATAGAAGAAGAAAAAAATTTCATTCCTATCCGTTCAAACCCGACCCGAGTTAGAAAATTCAAAAATAAATGCAAAAAAATTCTAAAAATTAAAAAACATCATCCAGGCTTCATTTCAAGAAGAAGCGGGTCAGGACAGGCCGAAAAATAGAGAAGAAAAAAATTTCATTCCTATCCGTTCAAACCCGACCCGAGTTAGAAAATTCAAAAATAAATGCAAAAAAATTCTAAAAATTAAAAAAAAACATCATCCAGGCTTCATTTCAAGAAGAAAAAAAGGTCGGAGAAGGTTAAAAAAAATAAAGAAAAAAAAATTTCATTCCTATCCGTTCAAACCCGACCCGAGTTAGAAAATTCAAAAATAAATGCAAAAAAATTCTAAAAATTAAAAAACATCACATCATTTCAGGCTTCATTTCAAGATGAAGCGGGTCGGGACGAGTTAGAAAAGTTAGAAAAATAGAGAAAAAAAAAAAAATTTCATTCCTATCCGTTCAAACCCGAGCCGAGTTAGAAAATTCAAAAATAAATGCAAAAAAATTCTAAAAATTAAAAAACATCATCCAGGCTTCATTTCAAGAAGAAAGGGTCAGGACAGGCCGAAAAAAAAAGAAGAAAAAAAATTTCATTCCTATCCGTTCAAACCCGACCCGAGTTAGAAAATTCAAAAATAAATGCAAAAAAATTCTAAAAATTAAAAAACATCATCCAGGCTTCATTTCAAGAAGAAGCGGGTCGGGACAGGCCGAATAATAGAGATGAAAAAAATTTCATTCCTATCCGTTCAAACCCGACCCGAGTTAGAAAATTAAAAAATAAATGCAAAAAAATTCTAAAAATTAAAAAACATCATCCACGCTTCATTTCAAGATGAAGCGGTCGGGACAGGCGAAAAATAGAGATGAAAAAATTTCATTCCTATCCGTTCAAACCCGACCGAGTTAGAAAATTAAAAAATAAATGCAAAAAAATTCTAAAAATTAAAAAACATCATCCATGCTTCATTTCAAGGCGAAATGGGTCGGGAAGCCGAAAAATAGAGAAGAAAAAAATTTCATTCCTATCCGTTCAAACCCGGCCGAGTTAAAAAATTCAAAAATAAAAGCAAAAAAATTATAAAAAATTAAAAAACATCATCCAGGCTTCATTTCAAGATGAAGCGGGTCAGGGACAGTTGAAAAATAAAGAAGAAAAAAATTTCATTCCTATCCGTTCAAACCCGACCCGAGTTAGAAAATTCAAAAATAAATGCAAAAAAATTCTAAAAATTAAAAAACATCATCCAGGCTTCATTTCAAGAAGAAGCGGGTCGGGACAGGCCGAAAAATAGAGAAGAAAAAAATTTCATTCCTATCCGTTCAAACCCGACCCGAGTTAGAAAATTCAAAAATAAATGCAAAAAAATTCTAAAAATTAAAAAAAACATCATCCAGGCTTCATTTCAAGAAGAAAGCGGGTCAGGACAGGGCGAAAAATAGAGAAGAAAAAAATTTCATTCCTATCCGTTCAAACCCGACCCGAGTTAGAAAATTCAAAAATAAATGCAAAAAAATTCTAAAAATTAAAAAACATCATCTTCAGGCTTCATTTCAAGAAGAAAAAAAGCGGGTCGGATCGAGTTAGAGGTTGAAAAATAAAGAAGAAAAAAATTTCATTCCTATCCGTTCAAACCCGACCCGAGTTAGAAAATTCAAAAATAAATGCAAAAAAATTCTAAAAATTAAAAAACATCATCCAGGCTTCATTTCAAGAAGAAGCGGTCGGAGACAGGCCGAAAAATAGAGAAGAAAAAAATTTCATTCCTATCCGTTCAAACCCGCCCCGAGTTAGAAAATAAAAAATAAATGCAAAAAAATTCTAAAAATTAAAAAACATCATCCACGCTTCATTTCAAAGGAAGCGGGTCGGGGACAGGCGAAAAATAGAGATGAAAAAAGTTTCATTCCTATCCGTTCAAACCGACCGAGTTAGAAAATTAAAAAATAAATGCAAAAAAATTCTAAAAATTAAAAAAACATCATCCATGCTTCATTTCAAGAGAAGAAGCGGGTCAGGACAGGCCGAAAAATAGAGAAGAAAAAAAATTTCATTCCTATCCGTTCAAACCCGACCCGATTTAGAAAATTCAAAAATAAATGCAAAAAAATTCTAAAAATTAAAAAACATCATGCACGCTTCATTTCAAGATGAAAGCGGGTCGGGGACAGGTCGAAAAATAGAGAAGAAAAAAATTTTCATTCCAAAATAAATGCAAAAAAATTCTAAAAATTAAAAAACATCATCCAGGCTTCATTTCAAGACGAAAGCGGGTTAGGACAGGCCGAAAAATAGAAGAAAAAAAAAAAATTTCATTCCTATCCGTTCAAACCCGAGGCCGAGTTAGAAAATTCAAAAATAAATGCAAAAAAATTTCTAAAAATTAAAAAACATCATCCAGGCTTCATTTCAAGGCGAAGCGAGTTAGGACAGGTTGAAAAATAGAGAAGAAAAAAATTTCATTCCTATCCGTTCAAACCCGACCGAGTTAGAAAATTCAAAAATAAATGCAAAAAAATTCTAAAAATTAAAAAACATCATCCAGGCTTCATTTCAAGACAAAACGGGTCGGGACAGGATGAAAAATAGAGAAGAAAAAAAAATTTCATTCCTATCCGTTCAAACCCGACCCGAGTTAGAAAATTCAAAAATAAATGCAAAAAAATTTTAAAAATTAAAAAACATCATCCAGGCTTCATTTCAAGATGAAGCGGGTCGGGACAGAGGCCGAAAAATAGAGAAGAAAAAAATTTCATTCCTTCCTATCCGTTCAAACCCGGCCGAGTTAGAAAATTCAAAAATAAATGCAAAAAAATTCTAAAAATTAAAAAACATCATCCAGGCTTCATTTCAAGACAAAACGGTTCGGGACAGGCCGAAAAATAGAGGAGAAAAAAATTTCATTCCTATCCGTTCAAACCCGACCCGAGTTAGAAAATTCAAAAATAAATGCAAAAAAATTCTAAAAATTAAAAAACATCATCCAGGCTTCATTTCAAGAAGAAGCGGGTCGGGACAGACCGAAAAATAGAGAAGAAAAAAATTTCATTCCTATCCGTTCAAACCCGACCCGAGTTAGAAAATTCAAAAATAAATGCAAAAAAATTCTAAAAATTAAAAAACATCATCCAGGCTTCATTTCAAGACGAAATGGGTTAGAACATGACGAAAAATAGAGAAGAAAAAAAATTTCATTCCTATCCGTTCAAACCCGACCCGAGTTAGAAAATTCAAAAATAAATGCAAAAAAATTCTAAAAATTAAAAAACATCATCCAGGCTTCATTTCAAGACGAAGCGGGTCGGGACAGGATGAAAAATAGAGAAGAAAAAAATTTCATTCCTATCCGTTCAAACCGACCCGAGTTAGAAAATTCAAAAATAAATGCAAAAAAATTCTAAAAATTAAAAAACATCATCCAGGCTTCATTTCAAGACGAAACGGGTCGGAGGACAGGCCGAAAAATAGAAGAAAAAAATTTCATTCCTATCCGTTCAAACCCGGCCGAGTTAGAAAATTCAAAAATAAATGCAAAAAAATTCTAAAAATTAAAAAAAACATCATTCAGGCTTCATTTCAAGACAAAACTGGTCAGGACGGTGAAAAATAGAGAAAAAAAAATTTTCATTTCTATCCGTTCAAACCCGACCCGAGTTAGAAAATTCAAAAATAAATGCAAAAAAATTCTAAAAATTAAAAAAAAAACATCATCCAGGCTTCATTTCAAGACAAAGCGGTCGGGACAGGATGAAAAATAAAGAACAAAAAAAATTTCATTCCTATCCGTTCAAACCCGACCCGAGTTAGAAAATTCAAAAATAAATGCAAAAAAATTTTTAAAAATAAAAAAACATCATCCAGGCTTCATTTCAAGACGAAACGACTTAGGATAGGCTGAAAAATAGAGAGAAAAAAATTTCATTCCTATCCGTTCAAACCCGAACCGAGTTAGAAAATTCAAAATAAATGCAAAAAAATTCTAAAAATTAAAAAACATCATCCAGGCTTCATTTCAAGACAAAACGGGAGGACAGGATGAAAAATAGAGAACAAAAAAATTTTCATTCCTATCCGTTCAAACCCAACCCGAGTTAGAAAATTCAAAAATAAATGCAAAAAAATTTTAAAAATTAAAAAACATCATCCAGGCTTCATTTCAAGATGAAGCGGTCGGGAGACAGGCGAAAAATAGAGAACAAAAAAATTTTCTTCCTATCCGTTCAAACCCGACCCGAGTTAGAAAATTCAAAAATAAATGCAAAAAAATTCTAAAAATTAAAAAACATCATCCAGGCTTCATTTCAAGAAGAAGCGGGTTAGGACAGGCGAAAAATAGAGAACAAAAAAATTTCCTTCCTATCCATTCAACCCGACCCGAGTTAGAAAATTCAAAAATAAATGCAAAAAAATTCTAAAAATTAAAAAACATCATCCAGGCTTCATTTCAAGACGAAACGGGTCGGGGACAGGACCAAAAAATAGAGAACAAAAAAAATTTCCTTCCTATCCGTTCAAACCAGGCCGAGTTAGAAAATTAAAAAATAAATGCAAAAAAATTCTAAAAATTAAAAAACATCATCCACGCTTCATTTCAAGACGAAACGGGTTAGAACATGCCGAAAAATAGAGACCAAAAAAATTTCCTTCCTATCCGTTCAAACCCGACCCGAGTTAGAAAATTCAAAAATAAATGCAAAAAAATTCTAAAAATTAAAAAACATCATCCAGGCTTCATTTCAAGATGAAACGGGTCAGGACAGGCGAAAAATAGAGAAACAAAAAAATTTCCTTCCTATCCGTTCAAACCCGACCCGAGTTAGAAAATTCAAAAATAAATGCAAAAAAATTCTAAAAATTAAAAAACATCATCCAGGCTTCATTTCAAGACAAAACGGGTTAGGACAGGCCGAAAAATAGAGAAAAAAAATTTCATTCCTATCCGTTCAAACCCGACCGAGTTAGAAAATTCAAAAATAAATGCAAAAAAATTCTAAAAATTAAAAAACATCATCCAGGCTTCATTTCAAGACGAAAGCGGGTTAGAACATGCCGAAAAATAGAGAGCAAAAAAATTTCCTTCCTATCCGTTCAAACCCAACCCGAGTTAGAAAATTCAAAAATAAATGCAAAAAAATTCTAAAAATTAAAAAACATCATCCAGGCTTCATTTCAAGACGAAAGCGGGTCGGAGACAGGCCGAAAAATAGAGAACAAAAAAAATTTCCTTTCTATCCGTTCAAACCCGACCCGAGTTAGAAAATTCAAAAATAAATGCAAAAAAATTCTAAAAATTAAAAAAACATCATCCAGGCTTCATTTCAAGATGAAAGCGGGTCGGACAGGCCGAAAAATAGAGAAAAAAAAAATTTCATTCCTATCCGTTCAAACCCAACCCGAGTTAGAAAATTCAAAAATAAATGCAAAAAAATTCTAAAAATTAAAAAACATCATCAGGCTTCATTTCAAGACGAAACGGGTTAGGGACAGGCGAAAAATAGAGAACAAAAAAATTTCCTTCCTATCCGTTCAAACCCAGGCCGAGTTAGAAAATTCAAAAATAAATGCAAAAAAATTTTAAAAATTAAAAAATATCATCCAGGCTTCATTTCAAGACGAAACGAGTTAAGACAATTTGAAAAATAGAGAAAAAAAAATTTCATTCCTATCCGTTCAAACCCGAACCGAGTTAGAAAATTCAAAAATAAATGCAAAAAAATTCTAAAAATTAAAAAACATCATCCAGGCTTCATTTCAAGACAAAGCGGGTCGAGAGACAGGATGAAAAATAGAGAACAAAAAAATTTCCTTCCTATCCATTCAAACCCGACCGAGTTAGAAAATTCAAAAATAAATGCAAAAAAATTCTAAAAATTAAAAAACATCATCCAGGCTTCATTTCAAGACGAAGCGGGGTCAGAGGATAGCCCGAAAAATAGAGAACAAAAAAAATTTATTTCCTATCCGTTCAAACCCGACCCTTGTTAGAAAATTCAAAAATAAATGCAAAAAAATTCTAAAAATTAAAAAACATCATCCAGGCTTCATTTCAAGACGAAACGGGTCAGGACAGGCCGAAAAATATCAAAAAAAAAATTTCCTTCCTATCCGTTCGAACCCGACCCGTGTTAGAAAATTCAAAAATAAATGCAAAAAAAATCTAAAAATTAAAAAACATCATCCAGGCTTCATTTCAAGACGAAGCGGGTCGAGACAGACCGAAAAATAGAGAACAAAAAAATTTCCTTCCTATCCGTTCGAACCCGACCCGAGTTAGAAAATTCAAAAATAAATGCAAAAAAATTCTAAAAATTAAAAAACATCATCCACGCTTCATTTCAAGACGAAATGGGTTAGAGCATGACGAAAAATAGAGAACAAAAAAAATTTCCTTCCTATCCGTTCGAACCCGACCCGAGTTAGAAAATTCAAAAATAAATGCAAAAAAATTCTAAAAATTAAAAAACATCATCCAGGGCTTCATTTCAAGACGAAACGGGTCGGAGACAGGATGAAAAATAGAGAACAAAAAAATTTCCTTCCTATCCGTTCAAACCAACCCGAGTTAGAAAATTCAAAAATAAATGCAAAAAAATTTTAAAAATTAAAAAACATCATTCAGGCTTCATTTCAAGACGAAACGGGTTAGGACGGCCGAGAAAAATAGAGAACAAAAAAATTTCCTTCCTATCCGTTCAAACCCGACCCGAGTTAGAAAATTCCAAAATAAATGCAAAAAAAAAATTTTAAAATTAAAAAGTATCATCCAAGCTTCATTTCAAGACGAAACGAGTTAGGACAGCTGAAAAATAGAAAAAAAAATTTCCTTCCTATCCGTTCAACCCGACCCGAGTTAGAAAATTCAAAAATAAATGGAAAAAATTCTAAAAATTAAAAAACATCATCCAGGCTTCATTTCAAGAAAAACGGTAGGACAGGATGAAAAAATAGAGAACAAAAAAATTTCCTTCCTATCCGTTCAAACCCGACCCGAGTTAGAAAATTCCAAAATAAATGCAAAAAAATTTAAAAAATAAAAAACATCATCCAGGCTTCATTTCAAGACGAAATGAGTCAGGACAAGCCGAAAAAAATAGAGAACAAAAAAATTTCCTTCCTATCCGTTCGAACCCGACCCGAGTTAGAAAATTCAAAAATAAATGCAAAAAAATTCTAAAAATAAAAAAACATCATCCAGGCTTCATTTCAAGATGAAGCGGGTCGGAGGACGATCCGAAAAATAGAGAACAAAAAAAATTTCCTTCCTATCCGTTCGAAACCGACCCTTGTTAGAAAATTCAAAAATAAATGCAAAAAAATTCTAAAAATTAAAAAACATCATCCAGGCTTCATTTCAAGACGAAACGGGTCAGGACAGGGCCGAAAAATAGAGAACAAAAAAATTTCCTTCCTATCCGTTCGAACCCGACCCGAGTTAGAAAATTCAAAAATAAATGCAAAAAAATTTTAAAAATAAAAACATCATCCAAGCTTCATTTCAAGACGAAACGAGTTAGGACAGTTGAAAAATAGAGAAGAAAAAAAAATTTCCTTCCTATCCGTTCGAACCCGACCCGAGTTAGAAAATTCAAAAATAAATGCAAAAAATTCTAAAAATTATTAAAAACATCATCCAGGCTTCATTTCAAGAAAAAACGGTTAAAGACAGGATGAAAAATAGAGAACAAAAAAATTTCCTTCCTATCCGTTCGAACCCGACCCGAGTTAGAAAATTCCAAAATAAATGCAAAAAAATTTTAAAAAATAAAAAAAAAATATCATCCAGGCTTCATTTCAAGACAAAAAACGAGTCGGGACAAGCCGAAAAATAGAGAACGAAAAAAATTTCCTTCCTATCCGTTCGAACCCGACCCGAGTTAGAAAATTCAAAAATAAATGCAAAAAAATTCTAAAAATAAAAAAACATCATCCAGGCTTCATTTCAAGATGAAACGGGTCGGAGACGATCCGAAAAATAGAGAACAAAAAAATTTCCTTCCTATCCGTTCAAACCGACCCCTTGTTAGAAAATTCAAAAATAAATGCAAAAAAATTCTAAAAATTAAAAAACATCATCCAGGCTTCATTTCAAGACGAAGCGGGTCGGAGACAAGCCGAAAAATAGCAGAACAAAAAAATTTCCTTCCTATCCGTTCGAACCCGACCCGTAGTTAGAAAATTCAAAAATAAATGCAAAAAAATTCTAAAAATTAAAAAACATCATCCAGGCTTCATTTCAAGACGAAACGGTCAAGACAGGACCGAAAAATAGAGAACAAAAAAAAATTTCCTTCCTATCCGTTCGAACCTTACCCGAGTTAGAAAATTAAAAAATAAATGCAAAAAAATTCTAAAAATTAAAAAAACATCATCCACGCTTCATTTCAAGAGGAAATGGGTTAGAACATGACGAAAAATAGATTGAAAAAAAATTTCCTTCCTATCCGTTCGAACCCGACCCAAGTTAGAAAATCAAAAATAAATGCAAAAAAATTTAAAAATTAAAAAACATCATCCAGGTTTCATTTCAAGACGAAACGGGTCAGGACAGGATGAAAAATAGAGAACAAAAAAATTTCCTTCCTATCCGTTCGAAAAAACCCGACCCGAGTTAGAAAATTCAAAAATAAATGCAAAAAAATTTTAAAAATTAAAAAACATCATCCAGGCTTCATTTCAAGACAAAACGGGTCAAGACAGGCCGAAAAATAGAGAATAAAAAAATTTCCTTCCTATCCGTTCGAACCCGACCCGAGTTAGAAAATTTAAAAATAAATGGAAAAAAATTCTAAAAATTAAAAAACATCATCCAGGCTTAATTTCAAGACAAAAAACAGTCGGAGACAGGCCGAAAAATAGAGAACAAAAAAAATTTCCTTCCTATCCGTTCGAACCCGACCCGTGTTAGAAAATTCAAAAATAAATGCAAAAAAATTCTAAAAATTAAAAAACATCATCCAGGCTTCATTTCAAGACAAAACGGGTCAGGACAGGATGAAAAATAGAGAACAAAAAAAATTTCCATCCTATCCGTTCGAACCCAACCCGAGTTAGAAAATTCAAAAATAAATGCAAAAAAATTCTAAAAATTAAAAAACATCATCTAGACTTCATTTCAAGACAAAACGGGTCGGAGACAGAAGCCGAAAAATAGCAAACAAAAAAATTTCCTTCCTATCCGTTCGAACCCGACCCGAGTTAGAAAATTCAAAAATAAATGCAAAATTATTTTAAAAATTAAAAAACATCATCCAGGCTTCATTTCAAGACGAAACGGGTTAGGACAGGCCGAAAAATAGAGAACAAAAAAATTTCCTTCCTATCCGTTCGAACCCGACCCGAGTTAGAAAATTCAAAAATAAATGCAAAAAAATTCTAAAAATTAAAAAACATCATCCAGGCTTCATTTCAAGACAAAACGGGTCAGGACAAGATGAAAAAAAGAAAAACAAAAAAATTTCCTTCCTATCCGTTCGAACCCGACCCGAGTTAGAAAATTCAAAAATAAATGCAAAAAAATTCTAAAAATTAAAAAACATCATCCAGGCTTCATTTCAAGACAAAACGGGTCAGGACAAGATGAAAAATAGAAAACAAAAAAATTTCCTTCCAATCCGTTCGAACCCAGACCCGAGTTAGAAAATTCCAAAATAAATGCAAAAAAATTTTAAAAAATAAAAAATATCATCCAGGCTTCATTTCAAGATTTGAAAATGGGCCAAGACAGGCCGAAAAATAGAGAACAAAAAAATTTCCTTCCTATCCGTTCGAACCCGACCCGAGTTAGAAAATTCAAAATAAATGCAAAAATATTTTAAAAATTAAAAAACATCATCCAGGCTTCATTTCAAGATGAAACGGGTCAAGACAGGAGCCGAAAAATAGAGAACAAAAAAATTTTCCTTCCTATCGTTCGAACCGACCCGAGTTAGAAAATTCAAAAATAAATGCAAAAAAATTCTAAAAATTAAAAAAACATCATCCAGGCTTCATTTCAAAATGAAACGGGTGAAGACAGCCGAAAAATAAAGAAGAAAAAAATTTCCTTCCTATCCGTTCGAACCCGACCCGAGTTAGAAAATTCAAAAATAAATGCAAAAAAATTATAAAAATTAAAAAACATCATCCAGGCTTCATTTCAAGACGAAACGGGTCGGAGAGACAGCCGAAAAATAGAGAACAAAAAAATTTCCTTCCTATCCGTTCGAACCCGACCCGAGTTAGAAAATTCAAAAATAAATGCAAAAAAATTTTAAAAATTAAAAAACATCATCCAGGTTTCATTTCAAGATGAAACGAAACGGTTCAGAAGGCAGATGAAAAATAGAGAACAAAAAAATTTCCTTCCTATCCGTTCGAACCCAGACCCAAGTTAGAAAAAAAATGCAAAGTTAACAAAAATAATTTCCATCTTATCCAGGCTTCATTTCAAACCCGAAGCCGAGTTAGAAAATTCAAAAATAAACGCAAAAAAATTTTTCTAAAAATTAGAAAACATCAAAAATAAATGCAAAATTCATTTAAAAATTAAAAACATCATCAGGCTTCATTTCAAGCTTCATTTCAAGACAACTGAAAATGAAAAATAGAACAAAAAAATTTTCTTCCTATCCGTTCAAACCCGACCCGAGTTAGAAAATTCAAAAATAAATGCAAAAAATTCTAAAAATTAAAAAACATCATCCAGGTTTCATTTCAAGACGAAACGGGTGAAGACAAGCCAAAAAAATAGAAGAAAAAAAATTTTCTTCCTATCCGTTCGAACCCGACCGAGTTAGAAAATTCAAAAATAAATGCAAAAAAATTCTAAAAATAAAAAACATCATCCAGGCTTCATTTCAAGATGAATCGGTTCAAGGATAGGCTGAAAAATAGAGAACAAAAAAAATTTCCTTCCTATCCGTTCGAACCCGACCCGAGTTACAAAAATTCAAAAATAAATGCAAAAAAATTCTAAAAATTAAAAAACATCATCCAGGCTTCATTTCAAGGACAAAACGTGTCAAGACAGTGAAAAATAGAGAACAAAAAAAATTTTCTTCCTATCCGTTCGAACTCGACCCGTGTTAGAAAATTCAAAAATAAATGCAAAAAAATTCTAAAAATTAAAAAACATCATCCAGGCTTCATTTCAAGACGAAACGGGTTAGGACAGGCCGAAAAATAGAGAACAAAAAAATTTCCTTCCTATCGGTTCGAACCCGACCCTAGTTAGAAAATTAAAAAATAAATGCAAAAAAATTCTAAAAATTAAAAAACATCATCCAGGCTTCATTTCAAGACGAAACGGGTGTGGACATGCCGAAAAATAGAGAACAAAAAAATTTTCATTCCCATCCGTTCGAACCCGACCCGAGTTTGAAAATTCAAAAATAAATGCAAAAAATTCTAAAAATTAAAAAACATCATCTACGCTTCATTTCAAGACGAAACGGGTCAAGACAGGCCGAAAAATAGAGAAGAAAAAAAAATTACTTCCTATCCGTTCGAACCCGACCCGAGTTAGAAAATTCAAAAATAAATGCAAAAAAATTCTAAAAATTAAAAAACATCATCTAGGCTTCATTTCAAGACGAAACGGGTTTGGACAGGGCGAAAAATAGAGAACAAAAAAATTTCCTTCCTATCCGTTCAAACCCGACCCGAGTTAGAAAATTCAAAAATAAATGCAAAATTATTTTAAAAATTAAAAAACATCATCCAGGCTTCATTTCAAGACAAACGGGTTAGGACAGTAAAAAAAATAGAGAACAAAAAAATTTCCTTCCTATCCGTTCGAACCCGACCCGAGTTAGAAAATTCCAAAATAAATGCAAAAAAATTTAAAAATATAAAAATATCATCCAGGCTTCATTTCAAAGACGAAACGAGTTAGGACAGGCTGAAAAATAGAGAATAAAAAAAATTTCCTTCCTATCCGTTCGAACCCGAACCGAGTTAGAAAATTCAAAAATAAATGGAAAAAATTCTAAAAATTAAAAAACATCATCCAGGCTTCATTTCAAGACAAAACGAGTCGGAGACGGGATGAAAAATAGAGAACAAAAAAAATTTCCTTCCTATTCGTTCGAAACCGACCCGAGTTAGAAAATTCAAAAATAAATGCAAAAAAATTTTAAAAATTAAAAAACATCATCCAGGCTTCATTTCAAGATGAAAGCGGGTCGGAGACAGGCGAAAAATAGATAATAAAAAAAAAATTACCTTCCTATCCGTTCGAACCCGACCCGAGTTAGAAAATTCAAAAAATAAATGGAAAAAAATTCTAAAAATTAAAAAACATCATCCAGGCTTCATTTCAAGACAAAGCAGGTCAGGGACAAGCCGAAAAATAGAGAACAAAAAAATTTCCTTCCTATCCGTTCGAACCCGACCCGTGTTAGAAAATTCAAAAATAAATGCAAAAAAATTCTAAAAATTAAAAAACATCATCCAGGCTTCATTTCAAGACGAAAGCGGGTCGGGACAGACCGAAAAAATAGAGAACAAAAAAATTTCCTTCCTATCCGTTCGAACCCGACCCGAGTTAGAAAATTCAAAAATAAATGCAAAAAAATTCTAAAAATTAAAAAACATCATCTACGCTTCATTTCAAGACGAAATGGGTTAGAACATGATGAAAAATAGAGAGCAAAAAAATTTCCTTCCTATCCGTTCGAACCCGACCCGAGTTAGAAAATTCCAAAATAAATGCAAAAAAATTCTAAAAATTAAAAAACATCATCCAGGCTTCATTTCAAGACAAAAGCGGGTTAGGACAGGCCGAAAAATAGAGAACAAAAAAATTTCCTTCCTATCCATTCGAACCCGACCCGAGTTAGAAAATTCAAAATAAATGAAAAAAATTCTAAAAATTAAAAAACATTTTCCAGGCTTCATTTCAAGACGAAACGGGTCGGGACAGACCAAAAAATAGAGAACAAAAAAAATTTCCTTCCTATCCGTTCGAACCCGACCCGAGTTAGAAAATTCAAAAATAAATGCAAAAAAATTCTAAAAATTAAAAAACATCATCACGCTTCATTTCAAGACGAAACGGGTTAGAACATGCCGAAAAATAGAGAACAAAAAAATTTCCTTCCTATCCGTTCGAACCCGACCCGAGTTAGAAAATTCAAAAATAAATGCAAAAAAATTCTAAAAATTAAAAAACATCATCCAGGTTTCATTTCAAGACGAAACGGGTCGGGACAGGAGTTGAAAAATAGCAAACAAAAAAAATTTCCTTCCTATCCGTTCGAACCGGACCCGAGTTAGAAAATTAAAAAATAAATGCAAAAAAATTCTAAAAATTAAAAAACATTATCCAGGCTTCATTTCAAGACAAAAGCGGGTTAGGACAGGCCGAAAAATAGAGAACAAAAAAAATTTCCTTCTTATCCGTTCGAACCCGACCCGAGTTAGAAAATTCAAAAATAAATGTAAAAAAATTCTAAAAATTAAAAAACATCATCCAGGCTTCATTTCAAGACAAAACGGGTTAGAACATGCCGAAAAATAGAGAACAAAAAAATTTCCTTCCTATCCGTTCGAACCCAACCCGAGTTAGAAAATTCAAAAATAAATGCAAAAAAATTCTAAAAATTAAAAAACATCATCCAGGCTTCATTTCAAGAGAAACGGGTCGGGAGACAGGCGAAAAATAGAGAACAAAAAAAATTTCCTTCCTATCCGTTCGAACCCGACCCGTGTTAGAAAATTCAAAAATAAATGCAAAAAAATTCTAAAAATTAAAAAAACATCATCCAGGCTTCATTTCAAGATGAAACGGGTCCAGGACAAGGCCGAAAAATAGCGAAAAAAAAAATTTACCTTCCTATCCGTTCGAACCCAACCCGAGTTAGAAAATTCAAAAATAAATGCAAAAAAATTCTAAAAATTAAAAAACATCATCTAGGCTTCATTTCAAGACGAAACGGGTTAGGACAGGGCGAAAAATAGAGAAGAAAAAAAATTTCCTTCCTATCCGTTCGAACCCGACCCGAGTTAGAAAATTCAAAAATAAATGCAAAAAAATTTTAAAAAATAAAAAATATCATCCAGGCTTCATTTCAAGACGAAACGAGTTAAGACAGGCTGAAAAATAGAGAAAAAAAAAATTTCCTTCCTATCCGTTCGAACCCGAACCGAGTTAGAAAATTCAAAAATAAATGCAAAAAAATTCTAAAAATTAAAAAATATCATCCAGGCTTCATTTCAAGACAAAACGGGTCGGAGACGGGATGAAAAATAGAGAACAAAAAAATTTCCTTCCTATCCATTCGAACCCGACCCGAGTTAGAAAATTCAAAAATAAATGCAAAAAAATTTAAAAATTAAAAAACATCATCCAGGCTTCATTTCAAGATGAAACGGGTCGAAGGATAGCCCGAAAAAGAGAACAAAAAAATTTATTTCCTATCCGTTCGAACCCGACCCTTGTTAGAAAATTCAAAAATAAATGCAAAAAAATTCTAAAAATTAAAAAACATCATCCAGGCTTCATTTCAAGACGAAGCGGGTCAAGACAGGCCGAAAAAATATCAAATAAAAAAATTTCCTTCCTATCCATTCGAACCCGACCCGAGTTAGAAAATTCAAAAATAAATGCAAAAAAATTCTAAAAATTAAAAAACATCATCTAGGCTTCATTTCAAGACGAAAACGGGTCGGGACAGAATGAAAAATAGAGAACAAAAAAAATTTCCTTCCTATCCGTTCGAACCCGACCCGAGTTAGAAAATTAAAAAAGAAATGCAAAAAAATTCTAAAAATTAAAAAACATCATCTACGCTTCATTTCAAGACGAAATGGGTTAGAGCATGACGAAAAATAGAGAGCAAAAAAATTTCCTTCCTATCCGTTCGAACCCGACCCGAGTTAGAAAATTTAAAAATAAATGCAAAAAAATTCAAAAAATTAAAAAACATCATCCAGGTTTCATTTCAAGACGAAAAACGGGTCGGAGACGGGGATGAAAAATAGAGAACAAAAAAATTTCCTTCCTATCCGTTCGAAACCGACCCGAGTTAGAAAATTCAAAAATAAATGCAAAAAAATTTTAAAAATTAAAAAACATCATCCAGGCTTCATTTCAAGACAAAACGGGTCGGAGACAGCCGAAAAAAATAGATAATAAAAAAATTTCCTTCCTATCCGTTCGAACCCAACCCGAGTTAGAAAATTCAATAATAAATGGAAAAAAATTCTAAAAATTAAAAAACATCATCAGGCTTCATTTCAAGACAAAACAGGTCAGGACAGGCCGAAAAATAGAGAACAAAAAAAATTTCCTTCCTATCCGTTCGAACCCGACCCGTGTTAGAAAATTCAAAAATAAATGCAAAAAAATTCTAAAAATTAAAAAACATCATCCAGGCTTCATTTCAAGACAAAACGGGTCGAGGGACAGATGAAAAATAGAGAACAAAAAAAATTTCCTTCCTATCCGTTCGAACCCAACCCGAGTTAGAAAATTCAAAAATAAATGCAAAAAAATTCTAAAAATTAAAAAACATCATCTAGGCTTCATTTCAAGACGAAATGGATTAGAACATGACGAAAAATAGAGAGCAAAAAAATTTCCTTCCTATCCGTTCGAACCCGACCCGAGTTAGAAAATTTAAAAATAAATGCAAAAAAATTTTAAAAATTAAAAAACATCATCCAGGCTTCATTTCAAGCGAAAACGGGTTAGGACAGGCGAAAAATAGATAATAAAAAAATTTCCTTCCTATCCGTTCGAACCCAACCCGAGTTAGAAAATTCAAAAATAAATGCAAAAAAATTCTAAAAATTAAAAAACATCATCCAGGCTTCATTTCAAGACAAAAGCGGGTCGGAGACAGGCCGAAAAAAAGAGAACAAAAAAATTTTCTTTCTATCCGTTCGAACCCGACCCGAGTTAGAAAATTCAAAAATAAATGCAAAAAAATTCTAAAAATTAAAAAACATCATCCAGGCTTCATTTCAAGACAAAACGGGTGAGGACAGGATGAAAAATAAAGAACAAAAAAATTTCCTTCCTATCCGTTCGAACCCGACCCGAGTTAGAAAATTTCAAAATAAATGCAAAAAAATTTTAAAAATAAAAAATATCATCCAGGCTTCATTTCAAGACGAAACGGGTTAGAGACAGGCTGAAAAATAGAGAATAAAAAAAAATTTCCTTCCTATCCGTTCGAACCCGAACCGAGTTAGAAAATTCAAAAATAAATGCAAAAAAATTCTAAAAATTAAAAAACATCATCCAGGCTTCATTTCAAGACAAAAACGGGTCAGAGACAGGATGAAAAATAGAGAACAAAAAAATTTCCTTCCTATCCGTTCGAACCCAACCCGAGTTAGAAAATTCCAAAATAAATGCAAAAAAATTTTAAAAAATTAAAAAATATTCCAGGCTTCATTTCAAGACGAAACGAGGTTAGGACGAGGCCGAAAAAAATAGAGAACAAAAAAATTTCCTTCCTATCCATTCGAACCCGACCCGAGTTAGAAAATTCCAAAATAAATGCAAAAAAATTTTAAAAAATAAAAAACATCATCCAGGCTTCATTTCAAGAAAAACGACTTAGGACAGGTGAAAAATAGAGAAAAAAAAAATTTCCTTCCTATCCGTTCGAACCCGAACCGAGTTAGAAAATTCAAAAATAAATGCAAAAAAATTCTAAAAATTAAAAAACATCATCCAGGCTTCATTTCAAGACAAAACGGGTCGGAGACAGGATGAAAAATAAAGAACAAAAAAATTTCCTTCCTATCCGTTCGAACCCGACCCGAGTTAGAAAATTCCAAAATAAATGCAAAAAAATTTAAAAATTAAAAAACATCATCCAGGCTTCATTTCAAGACAAAACGAGTCGGAGACAGCCGAAAAAAGAGAAGAAAAAAAAAATTTCCTTCCTATCCGTTCGAACCCGACCCGAGTTAGAAAATTCAAAAATAAATGCAAAAAAATTCTAAAAATTAAAAAACATCATCCAGGCTCCATTTCAAGATGAAACGGGTCAGGAGGACATGCCGAAAAATAGAGAACAAAAAAATTTCCTTCCTATCCGTTCGAACCCGACCCGTGTTAGAAAATTCAAAAATAAATGCAAAAAAATTCTAAAAATTAAAAAACATCATCCAGGCTTCATTTCAAGACGAAACGGGTCGAAGACAGACCGAAAAATAGAGAACAAAAAAATTTCCTTCCTATCCGTTCGAACCCGACCCGAGTTAGAAAATTCCAAAATAAATGCAAAAAAATTTTAAAAAATAAAAAAATATCATCCAAGCTTCATTTCAAGACAAAACGAGTTAGGACAGGATGAAAAATAGAGAATAAAAAAAAATTTCCTTCCTATCCATTCGAACCCGACCCGAGTTAGAAAATTCAAAAATAAATGCAAAAAAATTCTAAAAATTAAAAAACATCATCCAGCTTCATTTCATTTCAAAGAAAAAAAACGGTTCGGGACAGGGATGAAAAATAGAGAACAAAAAAATTTCCTTCCTATCCGTTCGAACCGAGGCCGAGTTAGAAAATTCAAAAATAAATGCAAAAAAATTTTAAAAATTAAAAAACATCATCCAGGCTTCATTTCAAGACGAAACGGGTCGGAGACAGATGAAAAATAGAGAACAAAAAAATTTCCTTCCTATCCGTTCGAACCCGACCCGAGTTAGAAAATTCAAAAATAAATGCAAAAAAATTCTAAAAATTAAAAAACATCATCCAGGCTTCATTTCAAGACGAAACGGGTTAGGACAGGCCGAAAAATAGAGAGAAAAAAAAATTTCCTTCCTATCCGTTCGAAACCGACCCTTGTTAGAAAATTCAAAAATAAATGCAAAAAAATTCTAAAAATTAAAAAACATCATCCAGGCTTCATTTCAAGACAAAGCAGGTCAGAGACAGGCGAAAAATAGCAAACAAAAAAAAATTTCCTTCCTATCCGTTCGAACCCGACCCGTGTTAGAAAATTCAAAAATAAATGCAAAAAAATTCTAAAAATTAAAAAACATCATCCAGGCTTCATTTCAAGACAAAACGGGTCGGGATAGATCGAAAAATAGAGAACAAAAAAATTTCCTTCCTATCCGTTCGAACCCGACCCGAGTTAGAAAATTCAAAAATAAATGCAAAAAAATTCTAAAAATTAAAAAAAAAACATCATCACGCTTCATTTCAAGACGAAATGGGTTAGAACATGATGAAAAATAGAGAACAAAAAAATTTCCTTCCTATCCGTTCGAACCCGACCCGAGTTAGAAAATTTAAAAATAAATGCAAAAAAATTTAAAAATTAAAAAACATCATCCAGGTTTCATTTCAAGACGAAACGGGTCAGGATAGGATGAAAAATAGAGAACAAAAAAAATTTCCTTCCTATCCGTTCAAAACCGACCCGAGTTAGAAAATTCAAAAATAAATGCAAAAAAATTTTAAAAATTAAAAAACATCATCCAGGCTTCATTTCAAGACGAAACGGGTTAGGACAGGCCGAAAAATAGATAGAAAAAAAATTTCCTTCCTATCCGTTCGAACCCGACCCGAGTTAGAAAATTCAATAATAAATGGAAAAAAATTCTAAAAATTAAAAAACATCATCCAGGCTTAATTTCAAGACAAAACAGTCAGAGACAGGATGAAAAATAGAGAACAAAAAAAATTTCCTTCCTATCCGTTCGAACCCGAGGCCGAGTTAGAAAATTCAAAAATAAATGCAAAAAAATTCTAAAAATTAAAAAACACATCATCCAGGCTTCATTTCAAGACAAAACGGGTCAGAGACAGGATGAAAAATAGAGAACAAAAAAATTTCCATCCTATCCGTTCGAACCCAACCCGAGTTAGAAAATTCAAAAATAAATGCAAAAAAATTCTAAAAATTAAAAAAAACATCATCTAGGCTTCATTTCAAGACGAAACGGGTTAGGGGACAGGCCGAAAAATAGAGAACAAAAAAATTTCCTTCCTATCCGTTCAAACCCGACCCGAGTTAGAAAATTCAAAAATAAATGCAAAATTATTTTAAAAATTAAAAACATCATCCAGGCTTCATTTCAAGACAAAACGGGTTAGACAGGCGAAAAATAGAGAACAAAAAAATTTCCTTCCTATCCGTTCGAACCCGACCCGAGTTAGAAAATTCCAAAATAAATGCAAAAAAATTTTAAAAAATAAAAAATATCATCCAGGCTTCATTTCAAGACGAAACGAGTTAGACAGGCTGAAAAATAGAGAATAAAAAAAATTTCCTTCCTATCCGTTCAAACCCGAACCGAGTTAGAAAATTCAAAAATAAATGGAAAAAATTCTAAAAATTAAAAAACATCATCCAGGCTTCATTTCAAGACAAAACGGGTCAAGACAGGATGAAAAATAGAGAACAAAAAAATTTCCATCCTATCCATTCGAACCCGAACCGAGTTAGAAAATTCAAAAATAAATGCAAAAAAATTCTAAAAATTAAAAACATCATCAGGCTTCATTTCAAGACGAAACGGGTGAGGACATGCCGAAAAATAGAGAACAAAAAAATTTTCTATCCTATCCGTTCGAACCCGACCCGAGTTAGAAAATTAAAAAATAAATGCAAAAAAATTCTAAAAATTAAAAAAACATCATCTAGGCTTCATTTCAAAGACGAAACGGGTGAGGACACAGCCGAAAAATAGAGAACAAAAAAATTTCCTTCCTATCCGTTCGAACCCGACCCGAGTTAGAAAATTCAAAAATAAATGCAAAATTATTTAAAAATTAAAAAACATCATCCAAGCTTCATTTCAAGAATAGAAACGGGTCTAGGACAGTTAGAAAAATAAAGCAAAAAGAACAAAAAAATTTCCTTCCTATCCGGTTTCGAAAAATAGAACCCGAGTTAGAAAATTAAAAAAAATAAAAAAAAAAATTCTAAAAATTAAAAAACATCATCTAGGCTTCATTTCAAGACGAAACGGGTTAGGATAGGCCGAAAAATAGAGAACAAAAAAATTTCCTTCCTATCCGTTCAAACCCGACCCGAGTTAGAAAATTCAAAAATAAATGCAAAAAAATTTTAAAAATTAAAAACATCATCCAGGCTTCATTTCAAGACGAACGAGTCGAGGACAGCCGAAAAATAGAGAACAAAAAATTTTTCCTTCCTATCCGTTCGAACCCGACCCGAGTTAGAAAATTCAAAAATAAATGCAAAAAAATTCTAAAAATTAAAAAACATCATCAGGCTTCATTTCAAGACAAACGGGTCAAGACAGGCGAAAAATAGAGAACAAAAAAATTTCCTTCCTATCCGTTCGAACCCGACCCGAGTTAGAAAATTCAAAAATAAATGCAAAAAAATTCTAAAATTAAAAAAACATCATCAGGCTTCATTTCAAGACGAAACGGGTAAGGACATGCCGAGAAAAATAGAGAACAAAAAAATTTCCTTTCCGTTCGAACCCAACCCGAGTTAGAAAAATAAAAAGAAATGCAAAAAAATTCTAAAAATTAAAAAACATCATCTAGGCTTCATTTCAAGAAGAAACGGGTTCGGGACAGGCCAAAAAATAGAGAAAAAAAAAAATTTCCTTCCTATCCGTTCAAACCCGACTTGAGTTAGAAAATTCAAAAATAAATGCAAAATTATTTTAAAAATTAAAAAACATCATCCAGGCTTCATTTCAAGACGAAACGGGTTAGGACAGGCTGAAAAATAGAGAAGAAAAAAAAAATTTCCTTCCTATCCGTTTGAACCCGACCCGAGTTAGAAAATTCAAAAATAAATGCAAAAAAATTTTAAAAATTAAAAAACATCATCTAGGCTTCATTTCAAGACGAACGAGTTAGGACAGGCTGAAAAATAGAGAACAAAAAAATTTCCTTCCTATCCGTTCGAACCCGACCGAGTTAGAAAATTCAAAAATAAATGCAAAAATTTTAAAAATTAAAAAACATCATCCAGGCTTCATTTCAAGACAAAACGGGTTAAGATAGGATGAAAAATAGAGAACAAAAAAATTTCCTTCCTATCCGTTCGAACCCGACCCGAGTTAGAAAATTCAAAAATAAATGCAAAAAAATTTTAAAAATTAAAAAACATCATCCAGGCTTCATTTCAAGACGAAACGAGTTAGGACATGCCTTTGAAAAATAGAGAAGAAAAAAAAATTTCCTTCCTATCCGTTCGAACCCAAACCCGAGTTAGAAAATTCAAAAATAAATGCAAAAAAATTCTAAAAATTAAAAAACATCTCTAGGCTTCATTTCAAGACAAAACGGGTTAGGACAGGATGAAAAATAGAAAACAAAAAAATTTCCTTCCTATCCGTTCAAACCCGACCCGAGTTAGAAAATTCAAAAATAAATGCAAAAAATTTTAAAAATTAAAAAAACATCATCCAGGCTTCATTTCAAGACGAAACGGGTTAGGACAGGCAGAAAAATAGAGAACAAAAAACATTTCCTTCCTATCCGTTCGAACCCGACCCGAGTTAGAAAATTCAAAAATAAATGCAAAAAAATTCTAAAAATTAAAAAAATATCATCCAGGCTTCATTTCATTTCCCAACCCGAGTTTTCAAAAATAAATGCAAAAAAATTCTAAAAATTAAAAAACATCATCCAGGCTTCATTTCAAGGAAACGGATGAAAAATAGAAAATAGAGAAACAAAAAAATTTCCTTCCTATCCGTTCGAACCCGAACCGAGTTAGAAAATTCAAAAATAAATGCAAAAAAATTCTAAAAATTAAAAAACATCATCCAGGCTTCATTTCAAGACAAACAAAACGGTCAGGACAGGATGAAAAATAGAGAACAAAAAAATTTCCTTCCTATCCGTTCGAACCCGACCCGAGTTAGAAAATTCAAAAATAAATGCAAAAAAATTCTAAAAATTAAAAAACATCATCCAGGCTTCATTTCAAGACGAAACGGGTGAGGACATGCCGAAAAATAGAGAACAAAAAAAATTTCCTTCCTATCCGTTCGAACCCGACCCGAGTTAGAAAATTCAAAATAAATGCAAAAAAATTCTAAAAATAAAAAAAACATCATCTAGGCTTCATTTCAAGACAAAACGGGTCAGAGACAGGCCGAAAAATAGAGAACAAAAAAATTTCCTTCCTATCCGTTCGAACTCGACATCCGAGTTAGAAAATTCAAAAATAAATGCAAAAATTTTAAAAATAAAAAAACATCATCCAGGCTTCATTTCAAGACGAAACGGGTAAGGACAGCCGAAAAATAGAGAACAAAAAAATTTCCTTCCTATCCGTTCGAACCCAACCCGAGTTAGAAAATTAAAAAATAAATGCAAAAAAATTCTAAAAATTAAAAAACATCATCTAGGCTTCATTTCAAGACGAAACGGGTTAGGACAGGCGAAAAATAGAACAAAAAAAAATTTCCTTCCTATCCGTTCAAACCCGACCCGAGTTAGAAAATTCAAAAATAAATGCAAAATTATTTTAAAAATTAAAAAACATCATCCAGGCTTCATTTCAAGACGAACGGGTTAGGACGAGGCAGGCCGAAAAATAGAGAACAAAAAAATTTCCTTCCTATCCGTTTGAACCCGACCCGAGTTAGAAAATTCAAAAAAATAAATGCAAAAAAATTTTAAAAATAAAAAAAACATCATCCAGGCTTCATTTCAAGACGACAAGAGTTAGGACAGGCTGAAAAATAGAGAAAAAAAAAATTTCCTTCCTATCCGTTCGAACCCGACCCCGAGTTAGAAAATTCAAAAATAAATGCAAAAAAATTTTAAAAATTAAAAAACATCATCCAGGCTTCATTTCAAGACAAAACGGGTTAGGAAAGGTTGAAAAATAGAGAACAAAAAAAATTTCCTTCCTATCCGTTCGAACCCGACCCGAGTTAGAAAATTCAAAAATAAATGCAAAAAAATTCTAAAAATTAAAAAACATCATCCAGGCTTCATTTTCAAGAAACAAAACGGGTGAGGACATGCCGAAAAATAGAAAACAAAAAAATTTCCTTCCTATCCGAAAAAAAAAAATTTCTATCCGTTCGAACCCGACCCGAGTTAGAAAATTCAAAAATAAATGCAAAAAAATTCTAAAAATTAAAAAACATCATCCAGGCTTCATTTCAAGACAAAACGGGTCGGGGACAGATGAAAAATAGAGAACAAAAAAATTTCCTTCCTATCCGTTCGAACCCGACCCTTGTTAGAAAATTCAAAAATAAATGCAAAAAAAATCTAAAAATTAAAAAACATCATCCAGGGCTTCATTTCATGACGAACGTCGAGTCGGGACAGACCGAAAAATAGAGAACAAAAAAATTTCCTTCCTATCCGTTCGAACCCGTCCAAAAAAGTTAGAAAATTAAAAAACAAATGCAAAAAAATTCTAAAAATTAAAAAACATCATCTACGCTTCATTTCAAGACGAAATGGGTTAGAGCAAGACGAAAAATAGAGAGCAAAAAAAATTTCCTTCCTATCCGTTCGAACCCGACCCGAGTTAGAAAATTTAAAAATAAATGCAAAAAAATTCAAAAAATTAAAAAACATCATCCAGGTTTCATTTCAAGACGAAACGGGTCGGGACAGGATGAAAAATAGAGAACAAAAAAATTTCATTCCTATCCGTTCGAAATCGACCCGAGTTAGAAAATTCAAAAATAAATGCAAAAAAATTTTAAAAATTAAAAAACATCATCCAGGCTTCATTTCAAGACAAAAACGGGTCGGAGACAAGTAAAAAAAAAATAAAAAAAAATTTCCTTCCTATCCGTTCGAACCCGACCCGAGTTAGAAAATTCAATAATAAATGGAAAAAAATTCTAAAAATTAAAAAACATCGTTCAGGCTTAATTTCAAGACAAAAAAAAGTCAGTCAGATTTCAGACAGGCCGAAAAATAGAGGACAAAAAAAATTTCCTTCCTATCCGTTCGAACACGACCCGTGTTAGAAAATTCAAAAATAAATGCAAAAAAATTCTAAAAATTAAAAAACATTATCCAGGCTTCATTTCAAGACAAAACGGGTCGGGACAGACCGAAAAATAGAGAACAAAAAAATTTCCTTCCTATCCGTTCGAACCCGACCCGAGTTAGAAAATGAAAAAAGAAATGCAAAAAAATTCTAAAAATTAAAAAAACATCATCTACGCTTCATTTCAAGACGAAATGGGTTAGAACATGACGAAAAATAGAGAGCAAAAAAATTTCCTTCCTATCCGTTCGAACCCGACCCGAGTTAGAAAATTTAAAAATAAATGCAAAAAAATTCTAAAAATTAAAAAACATCATCCAGGTTTCATTTCAAGACGAAACGGGACGGGACAAGATGAAAAATAGAGAACAAAAAAAATTTCCTTCCTATCCGTTCGAAACCGACCCGAGTTAGAGAATTCAAAAATAAATGCAAAAAAATTTTAAAAATTAAAAACATCATCCAGGCTTCATTTCAAGACGAAAGCGGGTCGAGACAGGCGAAAAATAGATAACAAAAAAATTTCCTTCCTATCCGTTCGAACCCGACCCGAGTTAGAAAATTCAAAAATAAATGGAAAAAAATTCTAAAATTAAAAAATCATTCAGGCTTAATTTCAAGACAAAACTGGTCAGGACAAGCCGAAAAATAGAGAACAAAAAAATTTCCTTCCTAACCGTTCGAACCCGACCCGTGTTAGAAAATTCAAAAATAAATGCAAAAAAATTCTAAAAATTAAAAAACATCATCCAGGCTTCATTTCAAGGCAAAACGGTTCAAGACAGGATGAAAAATAGAGAACAAAAAAATTACCATCCTATCCGTTCGAACCCAACCCGAGTTAGAAAATTCCAAAATAAATGCAAAAAAATTTTAAAAATAAAAAAATATCATCCAGGCTTCATTTCAAGACGAAACGAGTCGGGACAGGCCGAAAAATATAGAACAAAAAAAATTTCCTTCCTATCCGTTCAATCCCACCCGAGTTAGAAAATTCCAAAATAAATGCAAAAAAAATTTTAAAAAATAAAAAATATCATCCAGGCTTCATTTCAAGACGAAACGACTTAGGACAGGCTGAAAAATAGAGAATAAAAAAAATTTTCCTTCCTATCCGTTCGAACCCGACCCGAGTTAGAAAATTCAAAAATAAATGGGAAAAAATCTAAAAATTAAAAAACATCATCCAGGTTTCATTTCAAGACAAAACGGGTCAGGACAGGATGAAAAATAAAGAACAAAAAAAATTTCCATCCTATCCGTTCGAACCCGACCCGAGTTAGAAAATTCCAAAATAAATGCAAAAAAATTTTAAAAATAAAAAAAGATTATCCAGGCTTTATTTCAAGACGAAACGAGTCGGGACAGCCGAAAAATAGAGAAGAAAAAAAATTTCCTTCCTATCCGTTCGAACCCGACCCGAGTTAGAAAATTCAAAAATAAATGCAAAAAAATTCTAAAAATTAAAAAACATCATCCGGACTTCATTTCAAGACGAAACGGGTCAGGACAGACTGAAAAATAGAGAACAAAAAAAATTTCCTTCCTATCCGTTCGAACCCGACCCGAGTTAGAAAATTCCAAAATAAATGCAAAAAAAATTTTAAAAAATAAAAAATATCATCCAAGCTTCATTTCAAGACGAAACGAGTTAGGACAAGCTGAAAAATAGAGAACAAAAAAAATTCCTTCCTATCCGTTCGAACCCGACCCGAGTTAGAAAATTCAAAAATAAATGCAAAAAAATTCTAAAAATTAAAAAACATCATCCAGGCTTCATTTCAAAAAAAAACGGGTCGAGACGGGATGAAAAATAGAGAACAAAAAAATTTCCATCCTATCCGTTCGAACCCGACCCGAGTTAGAAAATTCCAAAATAAATGCAAAAAAATTTTAAAAAATAAAAAAATATCATCCAGGCTTCATTTCAACGAAACGAGTCAGGACAAGCCGAGAAAAATAGAGAACAAAAAAAATTTCCTTCCTATCCGTTCGAACCCGACCCGAGTTAGAAAATTCAAAAATAAATGCAAAAAAATTCTAAAAATAAAAAAACATCATCCAGGCTTCATTTCAAGATGAAACGGGTCAGGACTGTCCGAAAAATAGAGAACAAAAAAAATTTCCTTCCTATCCGTTCGAAACCGACCCTTGTTAGAAAATTCAAAAATAAAAATTCAAAAATAAAAAAAAATTCTAAAAATTAAAAAACATCATCCAGGCTTCATTTCAAGACGAAACGGGTCGAGGACAGGTCAGAAAAATAGAGAACAAAAAAATTTCCTTCCTATCCGTTCAAAACCGACCCTTGTTAGAAAATTCAAAAATAAATGCAAAAAAATTCTAAAAATTAAAAAACATCATCCAGGCTTCATTTCAAAGAAACTAAACGGGACAGACAGGCGAAAAATAGCAAACAAAAAAATTTCCTTCCTATCCGTTCGAACCCGACCCGTAGTTAGAAAATTCAAAAATAAATGCAAAAAAATTCTAAAAATTAAAAAACATCATCCAGGCTTCATTTCAAGACGAAAACGGGTCGGGGACAGACCGAAAAATAGCAAACAAAAAAAAATTTCCTTCCTATCCGTTCGAACCCGACCCGAGTTAGAAAATTAAAAAAGAAAAAATGCAAAAAAATTCTAAAAGTTAAAAAAACATCATCACGCTTCATTTCAAGACGAAATGGGTTAGAACATGACGAAAAATAGAGTGCAAAAAAATTTCCTTCCTATCCGTTCGAACCCGACCCGAGTTAGAAAATTTAAAAATAAATGCAAAAAAATTCTAAAAATTAAAAAACATCATCCAGGTTTCATTTCAAGACGAAACGGGTCGGAGACAGGATGAAAAATAGAGAAAAAAAAATTTCCTTCCTATCCGTTCAAACCGACCCGAGTTAGAAAATTCAAAAATAAATGCAAAAAAATTTTAAAAGTTAAAAAACATCATTCCAGGCTTCATTTCAAGACGAAACGGGTCGGAGAGACAGACCGAAAAATAGCGAACAAAAAAATTTCCTTTCTATCCGTTCGAACGAGGACCGAGTTAGAAAATTCCAAAATAAATGCAAAAAAAATTTTTAAAAATAAAAAGTATCATCCAAGCTTCATTTCAAGACGAAACGAGTTAGGACAGGCTGAAAAATAGAGAATAAAAAAAAATTCCTTCCTATCCTCAATTCGAATCCGACCCGAGTTAGAAAATTCAAAAATAAATGGAAAAAATTCTAAAAAAAAAAAAAAACATCATCCAGGCCTTATTTCAAGAAAAACGGGCTTCATTTCAAGACACGGGATGAAAAAAATAGAGAACAAAAAAATTTCCATCCTATCCGTTCAAACCCGACCCGAGTTAGAAAATTCCAAAATAAATGCAAAAAAATTTAAAAAAATAAAAATATCATCCAGGCTTCATTTCAAGACGAAACGAGTCGGGACAAGCCGAAAAATAGAGAGAAAAAAAAAATTTCCTTCCTATCGGTTCGAACCCGACCCGAGTTAGAAAATTCAAAAATAAATGCAAAAAAATTCTAAAAATTAAAAAACATCATCCAGGCTTCATTTCAAGATGAAACGAGTCAGGACAGTCCGAAAAATAGAGAACAAAAAAAATTTCCTTCCTATCCGTTCGAAACCGACCCTTGTTAGAAAATTCAAAAATAAATGCAAAAAAATTCTAAAAATTAAAAAACATCATCCAGGCTTCATTTCAAGACGAAACGGGTCGAGACAGGTCGAAAAATAGCAAACAAAAAAAATTTCCTTCCTATCCGTTCGAACCCGACCCGAGTATTAGAAAATTCAAAAATAAATGCAAAAAAATTCTAAAAATTAAAAAACATCATCCAGGCTTCATTTCAAGACGAAACGGGTCGGGACAGACCGAAAAATAGCAAACAAAAAAAATTTCCTTCCTATCCGTTCGAACCCGACCCGAGTTAGAAAATTAAAAAAGAAATGCAAAAAAATTCTAAAAGTTAAAAAAACATCATCTACGCTTCATTTCAAGACGAAATGGGTTAGAACATGACGAAAAATAGAGAACAAAAAAAATTTCCTTCCTATCCGTTCGAACCCGACCCGAGTTAGAAAATTTAAAAATAAATGCAAAAAAATTCAAAAAATTAAAAAACATCATCCAGGTTTCATTTCAAGATGAAACGGGTCAGGACAGGATGAAAAATAGAGAAAAAAAAAAATTTCCTTCCTATCCGTTCGAAACCGACCCGAGTTAGAAAATTCAAAAATAAATGCAAAAAAATTTTAAAAGTTAAAAAACATCATTCAGACTTCATTTCAAGACAAAACGGGTCAGGACGGACCGAAAAATAGAGAAAAAAAAAAATTTCCTTTCTATCCGTTCGAACCCGACCCGAGTTAGAAAATTCCAAAATAAATGCAAAAAAAAATTTTAAAAATAAAAAGTATCATCCAAGCTTCATTTCAAGACGAAACGAGTTAGGACAAGCTGAAAAAAGAGAAAAAAAAATTTCCTTCCTATCCGTTCGAATCCGACCCGAGTTAGAAAATTCAAAAATAAATGGAAAAAATTCTAAAAATTAAAAAACATCATCCAGGCCTTCATTTCAAGAAAAAACGGGTCGGGACAGGATGAAAAATAGAGAACAAAAAAATTTCCATCCTATCCGTTCGAATCCGACCCGAGTTAGAAAATTCCAAAATAAATGCAAAAAAATTTAAAAAAATAAAAAATATCATCCAGGCTTCATTTCAAGACGAAACGAGTCAGGACAAGCCGAAAAATAGAGAACAAAAAAATTTCCTTCCTATCCGTTCGAACCCGACCCGAGTTAGAAAATTCAAAAATAAATGCAAAAAAATTCTAAAAATAAAAAAACATCATCCAGGCTTCATTTCAAGATGAAACGGGTCGGAGACGATCGAAAAATAGAGAACAAAAAAATTTCCTTCCTATCCGTTCAAAACCGACCCTTGTTAGAAAATTCAAAAATAAATGCAAAAAAATTCTAAAAATTAAAAAACATCATCCAGGCTTCATTTCAAGACGAAACGGGTCAGACAGTAGAAAAAATAGCAAACAAAAAAATTTCCTTCCTATCCGTTCGAACCCGACCCGAGTTAGAAAATTCAAAAATAAATGCAAAAAAATTCTAAAAATTAAAAAACATCATCCAGGCTCCATTTCAAGACGAAACGGGTCGGGACAGACCGAAAAATAGCGAACAAAAAAAATTTCCTTCCTATCCGTTCGAACCTTACCCGAGTTAGAAAATTAAAAAAGAAATGCAAAAAAATTCTAAAAAAAAAAAAAAACATCATCTACGCTTCATTTCAAGAGGAAATGGGTTAGAACATGACGAAAAATAGATTGCAAAAAAAATTTCCTTCCTATCCGTTCGAACCCGACCCGAGTTAGAAAATTTAAAAATAAATGCAAAAAAATTTAAAAAATTAAAAAACATTATCCAGGTTTCATTTCAAGACGAAACGGGTCGGGACAGGATGAAAAATAGAGAACAAAAAAAATTTCCTTCCTATCCGTTCGAAAACGACCCGAGTTAGAAAATTCAAAAATAAATGCAAAAAAATTTTAAAAGTTAAAAAACATCATCCAGGCTTCATTTCAAGACAAACGGGTCGGGACAGCCGAAAAATAGAGAATAAAAAAATTTCCTTCCTATCCGTTCGAACCCGACCCGAGTTAGAAAATTTAATAATAAATGGAAAAAAATTCTAAAAATTAAAAAACATCATTCAGGCTTAATTTCAAGACAAAAAAGTCGGAGACAGCCGAAAAATAGAGAACAAAAAAATTTCCTTCCTATCCGTTCGAACCCGACCCGTGTTAGAAAATTCAAAAATAAATGCAAAAAAATTCTAAAAATTAAAAAACATCATCCAGGCTTCATTTCAAGACAAAACGGGTCAGAGACAGGATGAAAAATAGAGAACAAAAAAAATTACCATCCTATCCGTTCGAACCCAACCCGAGTTAGAAAATTCAAAAATAAATGCAAAAAAATTCTAAAAATTAAAAAACATCATCTAGACTTCATTTCAAGACGAAACGGGTCAAAGGACAAAAAAAAATAGCAAAAAAAAAATTTCCTTCCTATCCGTTCGAACCCGACCCGAGTTAGAAAATTCAAAAATAAATGCAAAATTATTTTAAAAATTAAAAAACATCATCCAGGCTTCATTTCAAGACGAAACGGGTTAGGACAGGCCGAAAAATAGAGAACAAAAAAAATTTCCTTCCTATCCGTTCGAACCCGACCCGAGTTAGAAAATTCCAAAATAAATGCAAAAAAAATTTTTAAAAATAAAAAATATCATCCGGGCTTCATTTCAAGACGAAACGAGTTAGGACAAGCTGAAAAATAGAGAATAAAAAAAATTCCTTCCTATCCGTTCGAACCCAACCCGAGTTAGAAAATTCAAAAATAAATGAAAAAAATTCTAAAAATTAAAAAATATCATCCAGGCTTCATTTCAAGACAAAACGGGTCAGGACAAGATGAAAAATAGAAAACAAAAAAAATTACCATCCAATCCGTTTGAACCCGACCCGAGTTAGAAAATTCCAAAATAAATGCAAAAAAATTTTAAAAAATAAAAAATATCATCCAGGCTTCATTCCAAGACGAAATGGGCCAAGACAGGCCAAAACATAGAGAACAAAAACAATTTCCTTCCTATCCGTTCGAACCCGACCCGAGTTAGAAAATTCAAAAATAAATGCAAAAATATTTTAAAAATTAAAAAACATCATCCAGGCTTCATTTCAAGATGAAACGGGTCAAGACAGGCCGAAAAATAGAGAACAAAAATATTTTCCTTCCTATCCGTTCGAACCGCCTCGAGTTAGAAAATTAAAAAATAAATGCAAAAAAATTCTAAAAATTGAAAAACATCATCCAGGTTTCATTTCAAAATGAAACGGGTGAAGACAAAGCGAAAAATAAAGAAGAAAAAAAATTTCCTTCCTATCCGTTCAAACCCGACCCGAGTTAGAAAATTAAAAAATAAATGCAAAAAAATTCTAAAAATTGAAAAACAACATCCAGGCTTCATTTCAAGACGAAATGGGTCGAGACAGGCCGAAAAATAGAGAACAAAAAAAAATTTCCTTCCTATCCGTTCGAACCCGACCCGAGTTAGAAAATTCAAAAATAAATGCAAAAAAATTTTAAAAATTAAAAAACATCATCCAGGTTTCATTTCAAGACGAAACGGCAAGGTCAAGACAGCCGAAAAATAGTTAACAAAAATAATTTCCACCTTATCCATTCGAACCCGACCCGAGTTAGAAAATTCAAAAATAAATGCGAAAAAAATTTTAAAAATTAAGAAACATCCTCCAGGATTCATTTCAAGACAAAACGGGCAAGGACAGGCTGAAAAATAGAGAACAAAAAAAATTTTCATCCTATCCGTTCGAACCCGACCCGAGTTAGAAAATTCAAAAATAAATGCAGAAAAATTCTAAAAATTAAAAAACATCATCCAGGTTTCATTACAAGACGAAACGGGTGAAGACAAGCAAAAAAATATAGAAGAAAAAAAATTTTCTTCCTATCCGTTCGAACCCGACCCGAGTTAGAAAATTCAAAAACAAATGCAAAAAAATTCTAAAACATAAAAAACATCATCCAGGCTTCATTTCAAGATGAATCGGTTCAGGATAGGCTGAAAAATAGAGAACAAAACAAATTTCCTTCCTATCCGTTCGAACCCGACCCGAATACAAAAATTCAAAAATAAATGGAAAAAAATTCTAAAAATTAAAAAACATCATCCAGGCATCATTTAAGGACAAAACGTGTCGAGACAGCCGAAAAGTAGAGAACAAAAAAAATTTTCTTCCTATCCGTTCGAACTCGACCCGTGTTAGAAAATTCAAAAATAAATGCAAAAAAAAAATTCTAAAAATTAAAAAACATCATCCAGGCTTCATTTCAAGACGAAACGGGTCGGGACAGGCCGAAAAATAGAGAACAAAAAAATTTCCTTCCTATCGGTTCGAACCCGACCCTAGTTAGAAAATTAAAAATAAAAGCAAAAAAATTCTAAAAATAAAAAACATCATCCAGGCTTCATTTCAAGACGAAACGGGTGTGGACATGCCGAAAAATAGAGAACAAAAAAAATTTCATTCCCATCCGTTCGAACCCGACCCGAGTTTGAAAACTAAAAAGAAAATGCAAAAAATTCTAAAAATTAAAAAACATCATCTACGCTTCATATCAAGACAAAAGCGGGTGAGGACAGGCCGAAAAATAGAGAAGAAAAAAAATTTACTTCCTATCCGTTCGAACCCGACCTGAGTTAGAAAATTCAAAAAGAAATACAAAAAAATTCCAAAAATTAAAAAACATCATCTAGGCTTCATTTCAAGACGAAACGGGACAGACAGGGCGAAAAATAGAGAACAAAAAAATTTCCTTCCTATCCGTTCAAACCCGACCCGAGTTAGAAAATTCAAAAATAAATGCAAAATTATTTTAAAAATTAAAAAACATCATCCAGGCTTCATTTCAAGACGAAACGGGTTAGGACAGGCCGAAAAATAGAGAACAAAAAAATCTCCTTCCTATCCGTTCGAACCCGACCCGAGTTAGAAAATTCCAAAATAAATGCAAAAAAATTTAAAAAAATAAAAAATATCATCCAGGCTTCATTTCAAGACGAAACGAGTTAGGACAGGCTGAAAAATAGAGAAAAAAAAATTTCCTTCCAATCCGTTCGAACCCAAACCGAGTTAGAAAATTCAAAAATAAATGGAAAAAATTCTAAAAATAAAAAAACATCATCCAGGCTTCATTTCAAGACAAAACGAGTCGGGACAGGATGAAAAATAGAGAACAAAAAAAATTTCCTTCCTATCCGTTCGAAACCGACCCGAGTTAGAGAATTCAAAAATAAATGCAAAAAAATTTTAAAAATTAAAAAACATCATCCAGGCTTCATTTCAAGACGAAACGGGTCGAGACAGGCCGAAAAATAGATAATAAAAAAAATTACCTTCCTATCCGTTCGAACCCGACCCGAGTTAGAAAATTCAATAATAAATGGAAAAAAATTCTAAAAATTAAAAAACAACGTTCAGGCTTAATTTCAAGACAAAACAGTCGGAGACAGGCCGAAAAATAGAGGACAAAAAAAATTTCCTTCCTATCCGTTCGAACCCGACCCCGTGTTAGAAAATTCAAAAATAAATGCAAAAAAATTCTAAAAATTAAAAAACATCATCCAGGCTTCATTTCAAGACGAAACGGGTCGGGACAGACCGAAAAATAGAGAACAAAAAAAATTTCCTTCCTATCCGTTCGAACCCGTCCCGAGTTAGAAAATGAAAAAAGAAAAACAAAAAAATTCTAAAAATTAAAAAACATCATCTACGCTTCATTTCAAGACGAAATGGGTTAGAACATGACGAAAAATAGAGAGCAAAAAAAATTTCCTTCCTATCCGTTCGAACCCGACCCGAGTTAGAAAATTTAAAAATAAATGCAAAAAAATTCAAAAAATTAAAAACATCATCCAGGTTTCATTTCAAGACGAAACGGGTCGGGACAGGGATGAAAAATAGAGAACAAAAAAAATTTCCTTCCGATCCGTTTCGAAACCGACCCGAGTTAGAGAATTCAAAAATAAATGCAAAAAAATTTTAAAAATTAAAAAACATCATCCAGGCTTCATTTCAAGACGAAACGGGTCGGAGACAGCCGAAAAATAGATAATAAAAAAAATTTCCTTCCTATCCGTTCGAACCCGACCCGAGTTAGAAAATTCAATAATAAATGGAAAAAAAATTCTAATAATTAAAAAACATCATTCAGGCTTAATTTCAAGACAAAACGGGTCGGAGACAGGTAAAAAAAAGAGAAAAAAAAAAATTTTCTTTCTATCCGTTCGAACCCGACCCGTGTTAGAAAATTCAAAAATAAATGCAAAAAAATTCTAAAAATTAAAAAACATCATCCAGGCTTCATTTCAAGACAAAACGGGTCGAGACAGGATGAAAAATAAAGAACAAAAAAAATTTCCATCCTATCCGTTCGAACCCGACCCGAGTTAGAAAATTCCAAAATAAATGCAAAAAAAATTTTTAAAAATAAAAAATATCATCCAGGCTTCATTTCAAGATGAAACGACTTAGGATAGGCTGAAAAATAGAGAATAAAAAAATTTCCTTCCTATCCGTTCGAACCCGAACCGAGTTAGAAAATTCAAAATAAATGCAAAAAAATCTAAAAATTAAAAAACATCATCGTCAGGCTTCATTTCAAGACAAAACGGGTTAGGACAGAGGATGAAAAAAATAGAGAACAAAAAAATTACCCTCCTATCCGTTCGAACCCAACCCGAGTTAGAAAATCAAAAAAGAAATGCAAAAAAATTTAAAAATTAAAAAATATCATCCAGGCTTCATTTCAAGATGAAACGAGTCGGGACAAGCCGAAAAATAGAGAACCAAAAAAATTTCCTTCCTATCCGTTCGAACCCGACCCGAGTTAGAAAATTCAAAAAGAAATGCAAAAAAATTTTAAAAATTAAAAAAACATCATCCAGGCTTCATTTCAAGACGAAACGGGTTAGAACATGCCGAAAAATATAATAAAAAAAATTTCCTTCCTATCCGTTCGAACCCGAACCGAGTTAGAAAATTCAAAATAAATGCAAAAAAAAATTCTAAAAATTAAAAAACATCATCCAGGCTTCATTTCAAGACAAAAACGGGTCGGAGACAGGATGAAAAATAGAGAACAAAAAAATTTCCTTCCTATCCATTCGAACCCGACCCGAGTTAGAAAATTCAAAAATAAATGCAAAAAAATTCTAAAAATTAAAAAAAACATCATCCAGGCTTCATTTCAAGACAAAAACGGTCAGGGACATAGATGAAAAATAGAGAACAAAAAAATTTCCTTCCTATCCGTTCGAACCCGACCCGAGTTAGAAAATTCAAAAATAAATGCAAAAAAATTCTAAAAATTAAAAACATCATCCAGGCTTCATTTCAAGACGAAACGGGTTAGGACATGCGAAAAAATAGAAAACAAAAAAATTTCCTTCCTATCCGTTCAAACCCGACCCGAGTTAGAAAATTCAAAAATAAATGCAAAAAAATTCTAAAAATTAAAAAACATCATCTAGGCTTCATTTCAAGAAAAAAACGGGTTCGAGACAGACCGAAAAATAGAGAAAAAAAAATTTCCTTCCTATCCGTTCGAACCCGACCCGAGTTAGAAAATTAAAAAAATAAATGCAAAAAATTTTAAAAATTAAAAAACATCATCCAGGCTTCATTTCAAGACGAAATGGGTTAGAGACATGACGAAAAATAGAGAACAAAAAAATTTCCTTCCTATCCGTTCGAACCCGACCGAGTTAGAAAATTCAAAAATAAATGCAAAAAAATTCTAAAAATTAAAAAACATCATCCAGGCTTCATTTCAAGACAAAACGGGTAAGGACAGGATGAAAAATAGAGAACAAAAAAATTTCCTTCCTATCCGTTCGAACCCGACCGAGGAGTTAGAAAATTCAAAAATAAATGCAAAAAAATTTTAAAAATTAAAAAACATCATCCAGGCTTCATTTCAAGACGAAACGGGTTAGGACATGCCGAAAAATAGAGAAAAAAAAAAATTTCCTTCCTATCCGTTCGAACCCAACCCGAGTTAGAAAATTCAAAAATAAATGCAAAAAAATTCTAAAAATTAAAAAACATCATCCAGGCTTCATTTCAAGACGAAACGGGTCAGGACAGGCGAAAAATAGAGAACAAAAAAATTTCCTTCCTATCCGTTCGAACCCGACCCGTGTTAGAAAATTCAAAAATAAATGCAAAAAAATTCTAAAAATTAAAAAACATCATCCAGGCTTCATTTCAAGACAAAACGGGTTAGGACAGGATGAAAAATATAGAAAAAAAAAAAATTTCCTTCCTATCCGTTCGAACCCGACCCGAGTTAGAAAATTCAAAAATAAATGCAAAAAAATTTTAAAAATTAAAAAACATCATCCAGGCTTCATTTCAAGACGAAATGGGTTAGAACATGACGAAAAATAGAGAACAAAAAAATTTCCTTCCTATCCGTTCGAACCCGACCCGAGTTAGAAAATTCAAAAATAAATGCAAAAAAATTCTAAAAATTAAAAAACATCATCCAGGCTTCATTTCAAGACAAAACGGGTAAGGACAGGATGAAAAATAGAGAACAAAAAAATTTCCTTCCTATCCGTTCGAACCCAACCCGAGTTAGAAAATTCAAAAATAAATGCAAAAAAATTCTAAAAATTAAAAAACATCATCCAGGCTTCATTTCAAGACAAAACGGGTGAGACAGCCGAAAAAAGAGAACAAAAAAATTTCCTTCCTATCCGTTCGAACCCGACCCGAGTTAGAAAATTCAAAAATAAATGCAAAAAAATTTTAAAAATTAAAAAACATCATCCAGGCTTCATTTCAAGACAAAATGGGTCGAGACAAGGATGAAAAATAAAGAACAAAAAAATTTCCTTCCTATCCGTTCGAACCCGACCCGAGTTAGAAAATTCAAAAATAAATGCAAAAAAATTTTTAAAAATTAAAAAACATCATCCAGGCTTCATTTCAAGACAAAACGTCTTAGGACAAGGCTGAAAAATAGAGAAACAAAAAAATTTCCTTCCTATCCGTTCGAACCCAACCCGAGTTAGAAAATTCAAAAATAAATGCAAAAAAATTCTAAAATTAAAAAACATCATCAGGCTTCATTTCAAGACAAAACGGGTCAGGACAGGATGAAAAAATAGAGACAAAAAATTTTCCTTCCTATCCGTTCGAACCCAACCCGAGTTAGAAAATTCAAAAATAAATGCAAAAAAATTTTAAAAAAATTAAAAACATCATCCAGGCTTCATTTCAAGACGAAACGAGTCAGGACAGCCCGAAAAATAGAGAACAAAAAAATTTCCTTCCTATCCATTCGAACCCGACCCGAGTTAGAAAATTCAAAAATAAATGCAAAAAAATTTTAAAAATTAAAAAACATCATCCAGGCTTCATTTCAAGACAAAAACGACTTAGGACAGGCTGAAAAATAGAGAATAAAAAAAATTTCCTTCCTATCCGTTCGAACCTGAACCCGAGTTAGAAAATTCAAAAATAAATGCAAAAAAATTCTAAAAATTAAAAAACATCATCCAGGCTTCATTTCAAGACAAAACGGGTCGGAGACAGGATGAAAAATAAAGAACAAAAAAATTTCCTTCCTATCCGTTCGAACCCGACCCGAGTTAGAAAATTCAAAAATAAATGCAAAAAAATTTAAAAATTAAAAAATATCATCCAGGCTTCATTTCAAGACGAAACGAGTAGATTAGGACAGCCGAAAAATAGAGAACAAAAAAATTTCCTTCCTATCCGTTTGAACCCGACCCGAGTTAGAAAATTCAAAAATAAATGCAAAAAAATTCTAAAAATTAAAAAACATCATCCAGGCTTCATTTCAAGATGAAACGGGTTAGGACAAATGAAAAATAGAGAACAAAAAAAATTTCCTTCCTATCCGTTCGAACCCGACCCGAGTTAGAAAATTCAAAAATAAATGCAAAAAAATTCTAAAAATTAAAAAACATCATCCAGGCTTCATTTCAAGACAAAACGGGTTAGAGAGGGATGAAAAATAGAGAACAAAAAAATTTCCTTCCTATCCGTTCGAACCCGACCCGAGTTAGAAAATTCAAAAATAAATGCAAAAAAAATTTTAAAAATTAAAAAACATCATCCAGGCTTCATTTCAAGACGAAATGGTTAGGACAAGTTGAAAAATAGAGAACAAAAAAATTTCCTTCCTATCCATTCGAACCCAAACCCGAGTTAGAAAATTCAAAAATAAATGCAAAAAAATTTTAAAAATTAAAAAACATCATCCAGGCTTCATTTCAAGAAAAACGGTTAGGACAGGATGAAAAATAGAGAACAAAAAAATTTCCTTCCTATCCGTTCAAACCCGACCCGAGTTAGAAAATTCAAAAATAAATGCAAAAAAATTTTAAAAATTAAAAAACATCATCCAGGCTTCATTTCAAGACGAAACGGTTAGACAGAAGCCGAAAAATAGAGAACAAAAAAATTTCCTTCCTATCCGTTCGAACCCGACCCGAGTTAGAAAATTCAAAAATAAATGCAAAAAAATTTAAAAATTAAAAAAACATCATCCAGGCTTCATTTCAAGACAAAACGGGTTAGGAAAGGCTGAAAAATAGAGAACAAAAAAATTTCCTTCCTATCCGTTCGAACCCGACCCGAGTTAGAAAATTCAAAAATAAATGCAAAAAAATTCTAAAAATTAAAAAACATCATCCAGGCTTCATTTCAAGACAAAACGGGTGAGGACAAGATGAAAAATAGAGAACAAAAAAAATTTTCTTCCTATCCGTTCGAACCCGACCCGAGTTAGAAAATTCAAAAATAAATGCAAAAAAATTCTAAAAATTAAAAAACATCATCCAGGCTTCATTTCAAGACGAAAACGGGTAAGGACATGCCGAAAAATAGAGAACAAAAAAATTTCCTTCCTATCCGTTCGAACCCGACCCGAGTTAGTTAGAAAACTCAAAAAGAAATGCAAAAAATTCTAAAAATTAAAAAACATCATCTACGCTTCATTTCAAGACGAAATGGTTCAGGACAAGCCGAAAAATAGAGAAAAAAAAATTTCCTTCCTATCCATTCGAACCCGACTTGAGTTAGAAAATTTCAAAAATAAATGCAAAATTATTTTAAAAATTAAAAACATCATCCAGGCTTCATTTCAAGACGAAACGGGTCAGGACAGGTGAAAAAATAGAGAACAAAAAAATTTCCTTCCTATCCGTTCGAACCCGACCCGAGTTAGAAAATTAAAAAATAAATGCAAAAAAATTCTAAAAATTAAAAAACATCATCTAGGCTTCATTTCAAGACGAAACGGGTAAGGACAAAAATGAAAAATAGCAAACAAAAAAATTTCCTTCCTATCCGTTCGAACCCGACCCGAGGAAGAAAATTCAAAAATAAATGCAAAATTATTTTAAAAATTAAGAAACATCATCCAGGCTTCATTTCAAGACGAAACGGGTTAAGATAGGACGAAAAATAGAGAGCAAAAAAAATTTCCTTCCTATCCGTTCGAACCCGACCCGAGTTAGAAAATTCAAAATAAATGCAAAAAAAATTTTAAAAATAAAAAATATCATCCAGGCTTCATTTCAAGACGAAACGAGTTAGGACATGCTGAAAAATAGAGAATAAAAAAAATTCCTTCCAATCCGCTCGAACCCGACCCGAGTTAGAAAATTCAAAAATAAATGGAAAAAATTCTAAAAATTAAAAAACATCTTCCAGGCTTCATTTCAAGACAAAACGGGTCAGGAAAGGATGAAAAATAGAAAACAAAAAAAATTACCATCCTATCCGTTCGAACCCGACCCGAGTTAGAAAATTCCAAAATAAATGCAAAAAAATTTTAAAAATAAAAAATATCATCCAGGCTTCATTTCAAGACGAAACGAGTCGAGGACAGCCGAAAAATAGAGAACAAAAAAATTTCCTTCCTATCCGTTCGAACCCGACACGAGTTTGAAAATTCAAAAATAAATGCAAAAAAATTCTAAAAATTAAAAAACATCATCCAGGCTTCATTTCAAGACGAAACGGGTCAGAGATGAATTTAGAAAAATAGAGAACAAAAAAATTTCCTTCCTATCCGTTCGAACCCGACCCGTGTTAGAAAATTCAAAAATAAATGCAAAAAAATTCTAAAAATTAAAAAACATCATCCAGGCTTCATTTCAAGACGAAACGGATCGGAGAAAGCCGAAAAATAGCAAACAAAAAAATTTCCTTCAATCCTATCCGTTCGAACCCAACCCGAGTTAGAAAATTCAAAAATAAATGCAAAATTATTTTAAAAATTAAAAAACATCATCCTGGCTTCATTTCAAGACGAAATGGTTCAGACAAGCCTAAAAATAGTGAACAAAAAAATTTCCTTCCTATCCGTTCGAACCCGACCCGAGTTAGAAAATTCAAAAATAAATGGAAAAAAATTCTAAAAATTAAAAAACATCATCCAGGCATCATTTCAAGGACAAAACGTGTCAAAGACAGCCGAAAAGTAGAGAACAAAAAAAATTTCCTTCCTATCCGTTCGAACTCGACCCGTGTTAGAAAATTCAAAAATAAATGCAAAAAAATTCTAAAAATTAAAAAACATCATCCAGGCTTCATTTAAAGACGAAACGGGTCAGGACAGGCCGAAAAATAGAGAAGAAAAAAAATTTCCTTCCTATCCGTTCGAACCCGACCCGAGTTAGAAAATTCAAAAATAAATGCAAAAAAATTCTAAAAATTAAAAACATCATCCAGGCTTCATTTCAAGACGAAACGGGTAAGGACATGCCGAAAAATAGAGAACAAAAAAAATTTCCTTCCTATCCGTTCGAACCCGACCCGAGTTAGAAAACTAAAAAAGAAATGCAAAAAATTCTAAAAATTAAAAAACATCATCTACGCTTCATTTCAAGACGAAACGGGTCGGGACAGGCCGAAAAATAGCGAAAAAAAAAAAATTTCCTTCCTATCCGTTCGAACCCGACCGAGTTAGAAAGTTCAAAAATAAATGCAAAATTATTTTAAAAAGTAAAAAACATCATCCAGGCTTCATTTCAAGACGAAACGGGTCAGGACAGGCCGAAAAATAGAGAACAAAAAAATTTCCTTCCTATCCGTTCGAACCCGACCCGAGTTAGAAAATTAAAAAAGAAATGCAAAAAAATTCTAAAAATTAAAAAACATCATCTAGGCTTCATTTCAAGACGAAACGGGTAAGGACAAATGAAAAATAAAAAAAAAAAAATTTCCTTCCTATCCGTTCGAACCCGACCCGAGGAAGAAAATTCAAAAATAAATGCAAAATTATTTTAAAAATTAAAAACATCATCCAGGCTTCATTTCAAGACAAAACGGGTTAGGACAGTCGAAAAATAGAGAAACAAAAAAATTTCCTTCCTATCCGTTCGAACCCGACCCGAGTTAGAAAATTCAAAAATAAATGCAAAAAAATTTTAAAAATAAAAAATATCATCCAGGCTTCATTTCAAGACGAAACGGGTTAGGACAGGCTGAAAAATAGAGAATAAAAAAAAATTCCTTCCTATCCGCTCGAACCCGACCCGAGTTAGAAAATTCAAAAATAAATGGAAAAAATTCTAAAAATTAAAAAACATCGTCCAGGCTTCATTTCAAGACAAAACGGGTCAGGACAGGATGAAAAATAGAAAACAAAAAAAATTACCATCCTATCCGTTCGAACCCGACCCGAGTTAGAAAATTCCAAAATAAATGCAAAAAAATTTTTAAAAATAAAAAATATCATCCAGGCTTCATTCCAAGACGAAACGAGTTAGGACAGCCGAAAAATAGAGAACAAAAAAAATTTCCTTCCTATCCGTTCGAACCCGACACGAGTTTGAAAATTCAAAAATAAATGCAAAAAAATTCTAAAAATTAAAAAACATCATCCAGGCTTCATTTCAAGACGAAACGGGTCAGACAGATGAAAAATAGAGAACAAAAAAATTTCCTTCCTATCCGTTCGAACCCGACCCGTGTTAGAAAATTCAAAAATAAATGCAAAAAATTCTAAAAATTAAAAAACATCATCCAGGCTTCATTTCAAGACGAAGCGGGTCAGGACAAGCCGAAAAATAGCAAACAAAAAATTTCCTTCCAATCCGTTCGAACCCAACCCGAGTTAGAAAATTCAAAAATAAATGCAAAATTATTTTAAAAATTAAAAAACATCATCCAGGCTTCATTTCAAGACGAAATGGTTCGCGACAAGCCTAAAAATAGTGAACAAAAAAATTTCCTTCCTATCCGTTCGAACCCGACCCGAGTTAGAAAATTCAAAAATTAAAAAATTCTAAAAATTAAAAAAATAAATGGAAAAAAATTCTAAAAATTAAAAAACATCATCCAGGCATCATTTAAGGACAAAAAAATGCAAAAAATTCTAAAAAAATTAAAAACATCATCCAGGCTTCATTTCAAGACGAAACGGGTGAGGACAGTAGAAAAATAGAGAACAAAAAAAATTTCCTTCCTATCCGTTCGAACCCGACCCGTGTTAGAAAATTCAAAAATAAATGCAAAAAAATTCTAAAAATTAAAAAACATCATCCAGGCTTCATTTCAAGACGAAACGGTCAGGACAAGGCGAAAAATAGAGAACAAAAAAATTTTCTTCCTATCCGTTCGAACCCGACCCGAGTTAGAAAATTCAAAAAATAAATGCAAAAAAATTTTAAAAATTAAAAAACATCATCCAGGCTTCATTTCAAGACGAAACGGGTAAGGACATGCCGAAAAATAGAGAACAAAAAAAAATTTCCTTCCTATCCGTTCGAACCCGACCCGAGTTAGAAAATTCAAAAATAAATGCAAAAATTCTAAAAATTAAAAAACATCATCAGGCTTCATTTCAAGAGACGAAACGGGTCAGGACAGCCGAAAAATAGAGAACAAAAAAAAAATTTCCTTCCTATCCATTCGAACCCGACTTGAGTTAGAAAATTCAAAAATAAATGCAAAAAATTTTTAAAAATTAAAAAACATCATCCAGGCTTCATTTCAAGACGAAACGGGTCAGGACAAAATGAAAAATAGAGAACAAAAAAATTTCCTTCCTATCCGTTCGAACCCGACCCGAGTTAGAAAATCAAAAATAAATGCAAAAAAATTCAAAAAATAAAAAAACATCATCAGGCTTCAGGCTTCATTTCAAGAAAAACGGGTAAGGACAAAGTTTGAAAAATAGCAAAAAAAAAAAAAAAAATTTCCTTCCTATCCGTTCGAACCCGACCCGAGGAAGAAAATTCAAAAATAAATGCAAAATTATTTTAAAAATTAAAAAACATCATCCAGGCTTCATTTCAAGACGAAACGGGGTTAAGACAAGACCGAAAAATAGAGAACAAAAAAATTTCCTTCCTATCCGTTCGAACCCGACCCGAGTTAGAAAATTCAAAAATAAATGCAAAAAAATTTTAAAAATAAAAAATATCATCCAGGCTTCATTTCAAGACGAAACGAGTTAGGACATGCTGAAAAATAGAGAAAAAAAAATTTCCTTCCTATCCGTTCGAACCCGACCCGAGTTAGAAAATTCAAAAATAAATGCAAAAAAATTCTAAAAATTAAAAAACATCATCCAGGCTTCATTTCAAGACAAAACGGGTCGAGACAGGATGAAAAATAGAAAACAAAAAAATTACCATCCTATCCTATTCGAACCCGACCCGAGTTAGAAAATTCCAAAATAAATGCAAAAAAATTTTAAAAATAAAAAATATCATCCAGGCTTCATTTCAAGACGAAACGAGTCGAGTCGAGTAAAAAATTTCCTTCCTAGAAAAGAAAAATAGAGAACAAAAAAATTTCCTTCCTATCCGTTCGAACAGGATGAAAAATAGACACGAGTTTTTAAAATTCAAAAATAAATGCAAAAAAATTCTAAAAATTAAAAAAACATCATCCAGGCTTCATTTCAAGACGAAACGGGTCAGAGACAGAAATAGAAAAATAGAGAACAAAAAAATTTCCTTCCTATCCGTTCGAACCCGACCCGTGTTAGAAAATTCAAAAATAAATGCAAAAAAATTCTAAAAATTAAAAAAAAAACATCATCCAGGCTTCATTTCAAGAGAAAAAACGGGTCAGACAGCCGAAAAATAGCAAACAAAAAAATTTCCTTCCAATCCGTTCGAACCCAACCCGAGTTAGAAAATTCAAAAATAAATGCAAAATTATTTTAAAAATTAAAAACATCATCCAGGCTTCATTTCAAGACGAAATGGTTCGCGACAAGCCTAAAAATAGTGAACAAAAAAATTTCCTTCCTATCCGTTCGAACCCGACCCGAGTTAGAAAATTCAAAAATAAATGCAAAAAAATTCTAAAAATTAAAAAACATCATCAGGCATCATTTAAGACAAAACATGTCAAAGACAGGCGAAAAATAGAGAACAAAAAAATTTCCTTCCTATCCGTTCGAACCTCGACCCGTGTTAGAAAATTCAAAAATAAATGCAAAAAAATTCTAAAAATTAAAAAACATCATCCAGGCTTCATTTCAAGACGAAACGGGTTAGGACAGGCCGAAAAATAGAGAACAAAAAAATTTCCTTCCTATCCGTTCGAACCCGACCCGAGTTAGAAAATTCAAAAATAAATGCAAAAAAATTCTAAAAATTAAAAACATCATCCAGGCTTCATTTCAAGACGAAACGGGTTAGGACATGATGAAAAATAGAGAACAAAAAAATTTCCTTCCTATCCGTTCGAACCCGACCCGAGTTAGAAAATTCAAAAATAAATGCAAAAAAATTCTAAAAATTAAAAAACATCATCTAGGCTTCATTTCAAGACAAAACGGGTCAGGACAGGATGAAAAATAGAAAAAAAAAATTTCCTTCCTATCCGTTCGAACCCGACCCGAGTTAGAAAATTCAAAAATAAATGCAAAATTATTTTAAAAATTAAAAAACATCATCCAGGCTTCATTTCAAGACAAACGGGTCGGAGACAGCCGAAAAATAGAGAACAAAAAAATTTACCTTCCTATCCGTTCGAACCCGACCCGAGTTAGAAAATTCAAAAATAAATGCAAAAAAAATTCTAAAAATTAAAAAACATCATCTAGGCTTCATTTCAAGACGAAACGGGTAAGGACAGAGTGAAAAATAGAAACAAAAAAATTTCCTTCCTATCCGTTCGAACCCGACCCGAGTTAGAAAATTCAAAAATAAATGCAAAATTATTTTAAAAATTAAAAAACATCATCCAGGCTTCATTTCAAGACAAAACGGGTTAGGACAGATCGAAAAATAGAGAACAAAAAAATTTCCTTCCTATCCGTTCGAACCCGACCCGAGTTAGAAAATTCCAAAATAAATGCAAAAAAATTTTAAAAATAAAAAATATCATCCAGGCTTCATTTCAAGACGAAAAACGAGTTAGGACAGCTGAAAAATAGAGAAAAAAAATTTCCTTCCTATCCGTTCGAACCCGACCCGAGTTAGAAAATTCAAAAATAAATGGAAAAAATTCTAAAAATTAAAAAACATCATCCAGGCTTCATTTCAAGACAAAACGGGTCAGAGACAAGGATGAAAAATAGAAAACAAAAAAATTACCATCCTATCCGTTCGAACCCGACCCGAGTTAGAAAATTCCAAAATAAATGCAAAAAAATTTTAAAAAATAAAAAATATCATCCAGGCTTCATTTCAAGACGAAACGAAGTCGAGTCAGGACATGAAAAATAGAGAACAAAAAAATTTCCTTCCTATCCGTTCGAACCCGACACGAGTTTGAAAATTCAAAAATAAATGCAAAAAAATTCTAAAAATTAAAAAACATCATCCAGGCTTCATTTCAAGACGAAACGGGTCAGAGGACATAGAAAAATAGAGAAAAAAAAATTTCCTTCCTATCCGTTCGAACCCGACCCGAGTTAGAAAATTCAAAATAAATGCAAAAAAATTCTAAAAATTAAAAAACATCATCCAGGCTTCATTTCAAGACGAAACGGGTCAGGACAAGCCGAAAAATAGCAAACAAAAAAATTTTTCCTTCCTATCCGTTCGAACCCAACCCGAGTTAGAAAATTCAAAAATAAATGCAAAATTATTTTAAAAATTAAAAAACATCATCTTGGCTTCATTTCAAGGACAAAATGGTTCGCGACAAGCCTAAAAATAGTGAACAAAAAAAATTTCCTTCCTATCCGTTCGAACCCGACCCGAGTTAGAAAATTCAAAAATAAATGGAAAAAAATTCTAAAAATTAAAAAACATCATCCAGGCATCATTTAAGGACAAAACATGTCAAAGACAGGCCGAAAAATAGAGAACAAAAAAAATTTCCTTCCTATCCGTTCGAACTCGACCCGTGTTAGAAAATTCAAAAATAAATGCAAAAAAATTCTAAAAATTAAAAAACATCATCCAGGCTTCATTTCAAGACGAAACGGGTCGGGACAAGCCGAAAAATAGAGAACAAAAAAAATTTTCTTCCTATCCGTTCGAACCCGACCCGAGTTAGAAAATTCAAAAATAAATGCAAAAAAATTCTAAAAATTAAAAAACATCATCCAGGCTTCATTTCAAGACGAAACGGGTAAGGACATGCCGAAAAAATAGAGAAAAAAAAATTTCCTTCCTATCCGTTCGAACCCGACCCGAGTTAGAAAACTAAAAAAGAAATGCAAAAAAATTCTAAAAATTAAAAAACATCATCTACGCTTCATTTCAAGACGAAACGGGTCGGGACAGGTAGAAAAAAATAGAAAACAAAAAAATTTCCTTCCTATCCATTCGAACCCGACTTGAGTTAGAAAATTCAAAAATAAATGCAAAATTATTTTAAAAAGTAAAAAACATCATCCAGGCTTCATTTCAAGACGAAACGGGTCAGGACAGGCTAAAAAAAATAGAACAAAAAAATTTCCTTCCTATCCGTTCGAACCCGACCCGAGTTAGAAAATTCAAAAATAAATGCAAAAAAAATTAAAAATTAAAAAACATCATCTAGGCTTCATTTCAAGACGAAACGGGTAAGGACAAGGTGAAAAATATAAAAACAAAAAAATTTCCTTCCTATCCGTTCGAACCCGACCCGAGGAAGAAAATTCAAAAATAAATGCAAAATTATTTTAAAAATTAAAAAACATCATCCAGGCTTCATTTCAAGACGAAACGGGTTAAGATAGGACGAAAAATAGAGAACAAAAAAATTTCCTTCCTATCCGTTCGAACTCGACCCGAGTTAGAAAATTCAAAAATAAATGCAAAAAAAATTTTTAAAAATAAAAAATATCATCCAGGCTTCATTTCAAGACGAAACGAGTTAGGACATGCTGAAAAATAGAGAATAAAAAAATTTCCTTCCTATCCGTTCGAACCCGACCCGAGTTAGAAAATTCAAAAATAAATGGAAAAAAATTCTAAAAATTAAAAAACATCTTCCAGGCTTCATTTCAAGACAAAACGGGTCGGGACAGGATGAAAAATAGAAAACAAAAAAAATTACCATCCTATCCGTTCGAACCCGACCCGAGTTAGAAAATTCCAAAATAAATGCAAAAAAATTTTAAAAAATAAAAAATATCATCCAGGCTTCATTCCAAGACGAATCGAAAAAGGACAGGCCGAAAAATAGAGAACAAAAAAAATTTCCTTCCTATCCGTTCGAACCCGACACGAGTTTGAAAATTCAAAAATAAATGCAAAAAAATTCTAAAAATTAAAAAACATCATCCAGGCTTCATTTCAAGACGAAACGGGTCAGGACGACCCGAAAAATAGAGAACAAAAAAAATTTCCTTCCTATCCGTTCAAACCCGACCCGTGTTAGAAAATTCAAAAATAAATGCAAAAAAATTCTAAAAATTAAAAAACATCATCCAGGCTTCATTTCAAGACGAAACGGGTCAGGAAAAGCCGAAAAATAGCAAACAAAAAAAATTTCCTTCCAATCCGTTCGAACCCAACCCGAGTTAGAAAATTCAAAAATAAATGCAAAATTATTTTAAAAATTAAAAAACATCATCCTGGCTTCATTTCAAGACGAAATGGTTCGCGACAAGCCTAAAAATAGTGAACAAAAAAATTTCCTTCCTATCCGTTCGAACCCGACCCGAGTTAGAAAATTCAAAAATAAATGGAAAAAAATTCTAAAAATTAAAAAACATCATCCAGGCATCATTTAAGGACAAAACGTGTCAAGACAGGCCGAAAAATAGAGAACAAAAAAATTTCCTTTCCTATCCGTTCGAACTCGACCCGTGTTAGAAAATTCAAAAATAAATGCAAAAAAATTCTAAAAATTAAAAAACATCATCCAGGCTTCATTTCAAGAAAAGTCAGGGACAGGCCGAAAAAATAGAGAAAAAAAAAATTTCCTTCCTATCCGTTCGAACCGACGACCGAGTTAGAAAATTCAAAAATAAATGCAAAAAAATTCTAAAAATTAAAAAAACATTTTCATTTCCTTCGGGTAAGGACATGCCGAAAAATAGAGAACAAAAAAATTTCCTTCCTATCCGTTCGAACCCGACCGAGTTAGAAAATTCAAAAATAAATGCAAAAAAATTCTAAAAATTAAAAAACATCATCCAGGCTTCATTTCAAGACGAAACGGGTAAGGACATGCCGAAAAATAGAGAACAAAAAAAATTTCCTTCCTATCCGTTCGAACCCGACCCGAGTTAGAAAATTCAAAAAAAATAAATGCAAAAAAATTTTAAAAATTAAAAAACATCATCTAGGCTTCATTTCAAGACAAAACGGGTCAAAAAAAAGGCAAAAAAATTCTAAAAATTAAAAAAAACATCAGGAGGCTTCAAAAAAATAGAAAAAAAACAAAAAAATTTCCTTCCTATCCGTTCGAACCCGACCCGAGGAAGAAAATTCAAAAATAAATGCAAAATTATTTTAAAAATTAAAAACATCATCCAGGCTTCATTTCAAGATTTAAACGGGTTAGGGACAGCCGAAAAATAGAGAACAAAAAAATTTCCTTCCTATCCGTTCGAACCCGACCCGAGTTAGAAAATTCAAAAATAAATGCAAAAAAATTTTAAAATAAAAAATATCATCCAGGCTTCATTTCAAGACGAAAAACGGGTTAGGACAAGCTGAAAAATAGAGAACAAAAAAATTTCCTTCCTATCCGTTCGAACCCGACCCGAGTTAGAAAATTCAAAAATAAATGCAAAAAATTCTAAAAATTAAAAAACATCATCCAGGCTTCATTTCAAGACAAAACGGGTCAGGACAGGATGAAAAATAGAAAACAAAAAAAATTACCATCCTATCCGTTCGAACCCGACCCGAGTTAGAAAATTCCAAAATAAATGCAAAAAAATTTTAAAAAATAAAAAAAATATCATCCAGGCTTCATTTCAAGACGAAACGAGTCAGGACAGGAGCAGGATGAAAAATAGAGAACAAAAAAAATTTCCTTCCTATCCGTTCGAACCCGACACGAGTTTGAAAATTCAAAAATAAATGCAAAAAAATTCTAAAAATTAAAAAACATCATCCAGGCTTCATTTCAAGATGAAACGGGTCGAGACAGACCCGAAAAATAGAGAACAAAAAAATTTCCTTCCTATCCGTTCGAACCCGACCCGTGTTAGAAAATTCAAAAATAAATGCAAAAAAATTCTAAAAATTAAAAAACATCATCCAGGCTTCATTTCAAGAAAAACGGGTCGGGGACAAAAAAAAAATATAGCAACAAAAAAAAATTTCCTTCCTATCCGTTCAACCCAACCCGAGTTAGAAAATTCAAAAATAAATGCAAAATTATTTTAAAAATTAAAAAACATCATCCTGGCTTCATTTCAAGACGAAATGGTTCGCGACAAGCCTAAAAATAGAGAACAAAAAAAATTTCCTTCCTATCCGTTCGAACCCGACCCGAGTTAGAAAATTCAAAAATAAATGCAAAAAATTCTAAAAATTAAAAAACATCATCCAGGCATCATTTAAGGACAAAACATGTCAAGACAAGAAAAAAAATAGAGAACAAAAAAATTTCCTTCCTATCCGTTCGAACTCGACCCGTGTTAGAAAATTCAAAAATAAATGCAAAAAAATTCTAAAAATTAAAAAACATCATCCAGGCTTCATTTCAAGACGAAACGGTCAGGGACAAGCCGAAAAATAGAGAAGAAAAAAAAATTTCCTTCCTATCCGTTCGAACCCGACCCGAGTTAGAAAATTCAAAAATAAATGCAAAAAAATTCTAAAAATTAAAAACATCATCCAGGCTTCATTTCAAGACGAAACGGGTAAGGACATGGGAGAAAAATAGAGAACAAAAAAATTTCCTTCCTATCCGTTGAACCCGACCCGAGTTAGAAAATTAAAAAATAAATGCAAAAAAATTCTAAAAATTAAAAAACATCATCTACGCTTCATTTCAAGACGAAACGGGAAAAATAGGGGAAGAGAAAAATAGAGAAAAAAAAAATTTCCTTCCTATCCATTCGAACCCGACTTGAGTTAGAAAATTCAAAAATAAATGCAAAAAATTATTTTAAAAAGTAAAAACATCATCCAGGCTTCATTTCAAGACGAAACGGGTTAGGGACAGGCTGAAAAATAGAGAACAAAAAAATTTCCTTCCTATCCGTTCAAACCCGACCCGAGTTAGAAAATTCAAAAATAAATGCAAAAAAATTCTAAAAATTAAAAAACATCATCTAGGCTTCATTTCAAGACAAAACGGGTAAGGACAGGATGAAAAATAGCAAACAAAAAAAATTTCCTTCCTATCCGTTCGAACCCGACCCGAGGAAGAAAATTCAAAAATAAATGCAAAATTATTTTAAAAATTAAAAAACATCATCCAGGCTTCATTTCAAGACGAAACGGGTTAAGACAGGACGAAAAATAGAGAACAAAAAAATTTCCTTCCTATCCGTTCGAACCCGACCCGAGTTAGAAAATTCAAAAATAAATGCAAAAAAATTTTTAAAAATAAAAATATCATCCAGGCTTCATTTCAAGACGAAACGAGTTAGGACATGCTGAAAAATAGAGAAAAAAAAAAATTCCTTCCTATCCGTTCGAACCCGACCCGAGTTAGAAAATTCAAAAATAAATGCAAAAAAATTCTAAAATTAAAAAACATCTTCCAGGCTTCATTTCAAGACAAAATGGGTCAGGACAAGATGAAAAATAGAAAACAAAAAAAATTACCATCCTATCCGTTCGAACCCGACCCGAGTTAGAAAATTCCAAAATAAATGCAAAAAAATTTTAAAAAATAAAAAATATCATCCAGGCTTCATTTCAAGACGAAACGAGTCGGGAGACAGGCGAAAAATAGAGAACAAAAAAATTTCCTTCCTATCCGTTCAACCCCCGACACGAGTTTGAAAATTCAAAAATAAATGCAAAAAATTCTAAAAATTAAAAAAAACATCATCCAGGCTTCATTTCAAGATGAAACGGGTCGGGACAGCCAGAAAAATAGAGAACAAAAAAATTTCCTTCCTATCCGTTCGAACCCGACCCGAGTTAGAAAATTCAAAAATAAATGCAAAAAAATTCTAAAAATTAAAAAACATCATCCAGGCTTCATTTCAAGACGAAACGGGTCGAGGACAAGCGAAAAATAGCAAACAAAAAAATTTCCTTCCTATCCGTTCAAACCCAACCCGAGTTAGAAAATTCAAAAATAAATGCAAAATTATTTTAAAAATTAAAAAACATCATCCAGGCTTCATTTCAAGACGAAATGGTTCGCGACAAGCCTAAAAATAGAGAACAAAAAAATTTCCTTCCTATCCGTTCGAACCCGACCCGAGTTAGAAAATTCAAAAATAAATGAAAAAAATTCTAAAAATTAAAAAAACATCATCCAGGCATCATTTAAAGACAAAACGTGTCAAGACAGCCGAAAAAAGTAGAGAACAAAAAAATTTCCTTCCTATCCGTTCGAACTCGACCCGTGTTAGAAAATTCAAAAATAAATGCAAAAAAATTCTAAAAATTAAAAAACATCATCCAGGCTTCATTTAAAGACGAAACGGGTCAGGACAGGCCGAAAAATAGAGAACAAAAAAAATTTTATTCCTATCCGTTCGAACCCGACCCGAGTTAGAAAATTCAAAAATAAATGCAAAAAAATTCTAAAAATTAAAAAACATCATCCAGGCTTCATTTCAAGACGAAACGGGTAAGGACATGCTTGAAAAATAGAGAACAAAAAAATTTCCTTCCTATCCGTTCGAACCCGACCCGAGTTAGAAAATTCAAAAATAAATGCAAAAATTCTAAAAATTAAAAAACATCATCTACGCTTCATTTCAAGACGAAACGGGTCAGGACAGTAAAAAAAATAGAAAAAAAAAATTTCCTTCCTATCCGTTCAAACCCGACCCGAGTTAGAAAGTTCAAAAATAAATGCAAAATTATTTTAAAAATTAAAAAACATCATCCAGGCTTCATTTCAAGACGAAACGGGTCAGGACAGGCCGAAAAATAGAGAACAAAAAAATTACCTTCCTATCCGTTCGAACCCGACCCGAGTTAGAAAATTCAAAAATAAATGCAAAAAAATTCTAAAAATTAAAAAAACATCATCTAGGCTTCATTTCAAGACAAAACGGGTAAGGACAGGCTGAAAAATAGCAAACAAAAAAATTTCCTTCCTATCCGTTCGAACCCGACCCGAGTTAGAAAATTCAAAAATAAATGCAAAATTATTTTAAAAATTAAAAAACATCATCCAGGCTTCATTTCAAGACGAAACGGGTTAGGACAGTCGAAAAATAGAGAACAAAAAAATTTCCTTCCTATCCGTTCGAACCCGACCCGAGTTAGAAAATTCAAAAATAAATGCAAAAAAATTTTAAAAATAAAAAAATATCATCCAGGCTTCATTTCAAGACGAAACGGGTTAGGGGACAGGCTGAAAAAAATAGAGAAAAAAAAAATTTCCTTCCTATCCGTTCGAACCCGACCCGAGTTAGAAAATTCAAAAATAAATGCAAAAAAATTCTAAAAATTAAAAAACATCATCCAGGCTTCATTTCAAGACAAAACGGGTCGAGACGGGATGAAAAATAGAAAACAAAAAAATTACCATCCTATCCGTTCGAAACCCGACCCGAGTTAGAAAATTCCAAAATAAATGCAAAAAAATTTTAAAAAATAAAAAATATCATCCAGGCTTCATTCCAAGACAAAAATCGAGTCGAGACAGCCGAAAAATAGAGAACAAAAAAAAATTTCCTTCCTATCCGTTCGAACCCGACACGAGTTTGAAAATTCAAAAATAAATGCAAAAAAATTCTAAAAATTAAAAAACATCATCCAGGCTTCATTTCAAGATGAAACGGGTCGGAGATGAGATGAAAAATAGAGAACAAAAAAATTTCCTTCCTATCCGTTCGAACCCGACCCGTGTTAGAAAATTCAAAAATAAATGCAAAAAAATTCTAAAAATTAAAAAACATCATCCAGGCTTCATTTCAAGACAAAAAAAACGGGTCAGGACAAGCCGAAAAATAGCAAACAAAAAAATTTCCTTCCAATCCGATTTCGAACCCAACCCGAGTTAGAAAATTCAAAAATAAATGCAAAATTATTTTAAAAATTAAAAAACATCATCCTGGCTTCATTTCAAGACGAAATGGTTCGCGACAAGCCTAAAAATAGTGAACAAAAAAAATTTCCTTCCTATCCGTTCGAACCCGACCCGAGTTAGAAAATTCAAAAATAAATGGAAAAAAATTCTAAAAATTAAAAAACATCATCCAGGCATCATTTAAGGACAAAACATGTCAAGACAGCCGAAAAGTAGAGAACAAAAAAATTTCCTTCCTATCCGTTCGAACTCGACCCGTGTTAGAAAATTCAAAAATAAATGCAAAAAAATTCTAAAAATTAAAAAACATCATCCAGGCTTCATTTCAAGACGAAACGGGTCAGGACAAGCCGAAAAATAGAGACAAAAAAAAATTTTCTTCCTATCCGTTCGAACCCGACCCGAGTTAGAAAATTCAAAAATAAATGCAAAAAAATTCTAAAAATTAAAATACATCGTAAAGGCTTCATTTCAAGACGAAACGGGTAAGGACATGCCGAAAAATAGAGAACAAAAAAAATTTCCTTCCTATCCGTTCGAACCCGACCCGAGTTAGAAAACTAAAAAAGAAATGCAAAAAATTCTAAAAATTAAAAAACATCATCTACGCTTCATTTCAAGACGAAACGGGTCAGGACAGCCGAAAAAATAGCGAAAAAAAAAATTTCCTTCCTATCCGTTCGAACCCGACCGAGTTAGAAAGTTCAAAAATAAATGCAAAATTATTTTAAAAATTAAAAACATCATCCAGGCTTCATTTCAAGACGAAAAAGGTCGGACAGCCGAAAAATAGCGAACAAAAAAATTTCCTTCCTATCCGTTTCGAACCCGACCCGAGTTAGAAAATTAAAAAAAAAATGCAAAAAAATTCTAAAAATTAAAAAACATCATCTAGGCTTCATTTCAAGACGAAACGGGTAAGGACAACGAGGTAGAAAAAATAGCAATCAAAAAAATTTCCTTCCTATCCATTCGAACCCGACCCGAGGAAGAAAATTCAAAAATAAATGCAAAATTATTTTAAAAATTAAAAACATCATCCAGGCTTCATTTCAAGACGAAACGGGTTAGGACAGGCCGAAAAATAGAGAACAAAAAAATTTCCTACCTATCCGTTCGAACCCAGGCCGAGTTAGTTAGAAAATTCCAAATAAATGCAAAAAAAATTTTAAAAAATAAAAAATATCATCCAGGCTTCATTTCAAGACGAAACGAGTTAGGACAGGCTGAAAAATAGAGAATAAAAAAAATTCCTTCCCATCCGTTCGAACCCGGCCGAGTTAGAAAATTCAAAAATAAATGGAAAAAATTCTAAAAATTAAAAAACACATCTTCCAGGCTTCATTTCAAGACAAAATGGGGTAGGGACAAGATGAAAAATAGAAAACAAAAAAAATTACCATCCTATCCGTTCGAACCCGACCCGAGTTAGAAAATTCCAAAATAAATGCAAAAAAATTTTTAAAAATAAAAAATATCATCCAGGTTTCATTCCAAGACGAAACGAGTCAAGACAGGCCGAAAAATAGAGAACAAAAAAAATTTCCTTCCTATCCGTTCGAACCCGACACGAGTTTGAAAATTCAAAAATAAATGCAAAAAAATTCTAAAAATTAAAAAACATCGTCCAGGCTTCATTTCAAGATGAACGGTCGGGTGGAGACAAGATGAAAAATAGAGAACAAAAAAAATTTCCTTCCTATCCGTTCGAACCCGTCCCGTGTTAGAAAATTCAAAAATAAATGCAAAAAAATTCTAAAAATTAAAAAACATCATCCAGGCTTCATTTCAAGACGAAACGGGTCGGGACAGGCCGAAAAATAGCAAACAAAAAAAATTTCCTTCCTATCCGTTCGAACCCGACCCGAGTTAGAAAATTCAAAAATAAATGCAAAAAAAATTTTAAAAATAAAAAATATCATCCAGGCTTCATTTCAAGACGAAATGAGTTAGGACAGCCTGAAAAATAGAGAATAAAAAAAAATTCCTTCCTATCCACTCGAACCCGACCCGAGTTAGAAAATTCAAAAATAAATGGAAAAAATTCTAAAAATTAAAAAACATCATCCAGGCTTCATTTCAAGACAAAACGGGTCAGGACATGATGAAAAATAGAAAACAAAAAAAATTACCTTCCTATCCAGATTCGAACCCGACCCGAGTTAGAAAATTCAAAAATAAATGCAAAAAAATTTTAAAAAATAAAAACATCATCCAGGCTTCATTTCAAGACGAAACGAGTTAGGACAGGCCGAAAAATAGAGAACAAAAAAATTTCCTTCCTATCCGTTCGAACCCGACCACGAGTTTGAAAATTCAAAAATAAATGCAAAAAAATTCTAAAAATTAAAAAACATCATCCAGGCTTCATTTCAAGACGAAACGGGTCAGAGAGAGAAAGATGAAAAATAGAGAACAAAAAAATTTCCTTCCTATCCGTTCGAACCCGACCCGAGTTAGAAAGTTCAAAAATAAATGCAAAAATTTTAAAAATTAAAAAACATCATCCAGGCTTCATTTCAAGACGAAACGGGTCGAGACAGCCGAAAAATAGAAAAAAAAAAATTTCCTTCCTATCCGTTCGAACCCGACCCGAGTTAGAAAGTTCAAAAATAAATGCAAAATTATTTTAAAAATTAAAAAAAACATCATCCAGGCTTCATTTCAAGACGAAACGGGTCAGGACAGCCGAAAAATAGAGAACAAAAAAATTTCCTTCCTATCCGTTCGAACCCGACCCGAGTTAGAAAATTCAAAAATAAATGCAAAAAAATTCTAAAAATTAAAAAACATCATCTAGGCTTCATTTCAAGACGAAACGGGTAAGGACAGCCGAAAAATAGAGAACAAAAAAAATTTCCTTCCTATCCGTTCGAACCCGACCCGAGGAAGAAAATTCAAAAATAAATGCAAAATTATTTTAAAAATTAAAAACATCATCCAGGCTTCATTTCAAGACGAAACGGGTTAGGACAGCCGAAAAATAGAGAACAAAAAAATTTCCTTCCTATCCGTTCGAACCCGACCCGAGTTAGAAAATTCAAAAATAAATGCAAAAAAATTTTAAAAATAAAAAATATCATCCAGGCTTCATTTCAAGACGAAACGAGTTAGACAGTGAAAAATAGAGAAAAAAAAATTTCCTTCCTATCCGCATTCGAACCCGACCCGAGTTAGAAAATTCAAAAATAAATGCAAAAAAATTCTAAAAATTAAAAAACATCTTCCAGGCTTCATTTCAAGACGAAATGGGTCAGGACAAGATGAAAAATAGAAAACAAAAAAATTACCTTCCTATCCGTTCGAACCCGACCCGAGTTAGAAATTCAAAAATAAATGCAAAAAAATTTTAAAAATAAAAAATATCATCCAGGTTTCATTTCAAGACGAAACGAGTTAGGACAGCCGAAAAATAGAGAACAAAAAAATTTCCTTCCTATCCGTTCGAACCCGACCACGAGTTTGAAAATTCAAAAATAAATGCAAAAAAATTCTAAAAATTAAAAAACATCATCTAGGCTTCATTTCAAAATGAAAGCGGGTCGGATGTGGTCGAAAAATAGAGAACAAAAAAATTTCCTTCCTATCCGTTCGAACCCGTCCCGAGTTAGAAAATTCAAAAATAAATGCAAAAAAATTTTTAAAAATTAAAAAACATCATCCAGGCTTAATTTCAAGACAAAGCGGTTAGGGACAGCCGAAAAATAGAGAAAACAAAAAAATTTCCTTCCTATCCATTCGAACCCGACCCGAGTTAGAAAATTCAAAAATAAATGCAAAAAAATTTTAAAAATAAAAAATATCATCCAGGCTTCATTTCAAGACGAAACGAGGTTAGGACAATGAAAAATAGAGAATAAAAAAAATTTCCTTCCTATCCACTCTCGAACCCGACCCGAGTTAGAAAATTCAAAAATAAATGCAAAAAAATTCTAAAAATTAAAAAACATCATCCAGGCTTCATTTCAAGACAAAATGGGTTAGGACATGATGAAAAATAGAAAACAAAAAAATTACCATCCTATCCGTTCGAACCCGACCCGAGTTAGAAAATTCCAAAATAAATGCAAAAAAATTTTAAAAAATAAAAAACATCATCCAGGCTTCATTTCAAGACGAAACGAGTCAAAAGACAGGTATAGAAAAAATAGAGAGAACAAAAAAATTTCCTTCCTATCCGTTCAACCCGAGGACCCGAGTTGAAAATTCAAAAATAAATGCAAAAAAATTCTAAAAATTAAAAAACATCATCCAGGCTTCATTTCAAGACAAAAACGGGTCGGAGGACAATGAAAAAATAAAACAAAAAAATTTCCTTCCTATCCGTTCGAACCCGACCGAGTTAGAAAGTTCAAAAATAAATGCAAAATTATTTTAAAAATTAAAAAACATCATCCAGGCTTCATTTCAAGACGAAACGGGTCGGAGACAGGCCTAGAAAAATAGAGAACAAAAAAATTTCCTTCCTATCCGTTCGAACCCGACCCGAGTTAGAAAATTCAAAAATAAATGCAAAAAAATTCTAAAAATTAAAAAACATCATCTAGGCTTCATTTCAAGACGAAACGGGTAAGGACAGCCGAAAAATAGCAAACAAAAAAAATTTCCTTCCTATCCGTTCGAACCCGACCCGAGGAAGAAAATTCAAAAATAAATGCAAAATTATTTTAAAAATTAAAAAACATCATCCAGGCTTCATTTCAAGACGAAAATGGTTAGGACAGTAGAAAAAATAGAGAACAAAAAAATTTCCTTCCTATCCGTTCAAACCCGACCCGAGTTAGAAAATTCAAAAATAAATGCAAAAAAATTTTTAAAAATAAAAAATATCATCCAGGCTTCATTTCAAAGACGAAACGAGTTAGGGACAGCTGAAAAATAGAGAATAAAAAAATTTCCTTTCCATCCGTTCGAACCCGACCCGAGTTAGAAAATTCAAAAATAAATGGTAAAAATTCTAAAAATTAAAAAACATCTTCCAGGCTTCATTTCAAGACGAAATGGGTCAGGACAAGATGAAAAATAGAAAACAAAAAAAATTACCTTCCTATCCGTTCGAACCCGACCCGAGTTAGAAAATTCAAAAATAAATGCAAAAAAAATTTTAAAAATAAAAAATATTATCCAGGTTTCATTTCAAGACGAAACGAGTCGGAGGACAAGCCGAAAAATAGAGAACAAAAAAATTTCCTTCCTATCCGTTCGAACCCGACCACGAGTTTGAAAATTCAAAAATAAATGCAAAAAAATTCTAAAAATTAAAAAAACATCATCCAGGCTTCATTTCAAAATGAAACGGGTCGGAGACAGGCATCGAAAAATAGAGAACAAAAAAAATTTCCTTCCTATCCGTTCGAACCCGACCCGTGTTAGAAAATTCAAAAATAAATGCAAAAAAATTCTAAAAATTAAAAAACATCCTCCAGGCTTAATTTCAAGACGAAACGGGTGAGGACAGGCGAAAAATAGAAACAAAAAAATTTCCTTCCTATCCGTTCGAACCCGACCCGAGTTAGAAAATTCAAAAATAAACCAAAAAAATTTTAAAAATAAAAAAATATCATCCAGGCTTCATTTCAAGACGAAACGAGTTATTAGAAACATCAGGCTGAAAAATAGAGAATAAAAATAAATTTCCTTCCTATCCACTCGAACCCGACCCGAGTTAGAAAATTCAAAAATAAATGCAAAAAAATTTTAAAAATTAAAAAACATCATCCAGGCTTCATTTCAAGACAAAACGGGTCAGGACATGATGAAAAATAGAAAACAAGAAAAATTACCATCCTATCCGTTCGAACCCGACCCGAGTTAGAAAATTCAAAAATAAATGCAAAAAAATTTTAAAAAATAAAAAATGTCATCCAGGCTTCATTTCAAGACGAAACGAGTGAGGACAGGCCGAAAAATAGAGAACAAAAAAATTTCCTTCCTATCCGTTCAAACCCGACACGAGTTTGAAAATTCAAAAATAAATGCAAAAAAATTCTAAAAATTAAAAAACATCATCCAGGCTTCATTTCAAGACAAAACGGGTCGGGACAGGCCGAAAAATAGAGAACAAAAAAAAATTTCCTTCCTATCCATTCGAACCCGACCCGAGTTAGAAAATTCAAAAATAAATGCAAAAAAATTCTAAAAATTAAAAAACATCATCCAGGCTTCATTTCAAGACGAAACGGGTCAGGACAGCCGAAAAATAGCAAACAAAAAAATTTCCTTTCAATCCGTTCAACCCAAACCCGAGTTAGAAAATTCAAAAATAAATGCAAAATTATTTTAAAAATTAAAAAACATCATCCTGGCTTCATTTCAAGACGAAATGGGTCGAGATGTGCCTAAAATAGTGAACAAAAAAATTTCCTTCCTATCCGTTCGAACCCGACCCGAGTTAGAAAATTCAAAAATAAATGCAAAAAAATTCTAAAAATTAAAAAACATTGTCCAGGCATCATTCAAGGACAAAACGTGTCAAAGACAGCCGAAAAGTAGAGAACAAAAAAAATTTCATTCCTATCCGTTCGAACTCGACCCGTGTTAGAAAATTCAAAAATAAATGCAAAAAAATTCTAAAAATTAAAAAACATCATCAAAGCTTCATTTCAAGACGAAACGGGTCAGGACAGGCCGAAAAATAGAGAAAAAAAAAATTTCCTTCCTATCCGTTCGAACCCGACCCGAGTTAGAAAATTAAAAAATAAATGCAAAAAAATTCTAAAAATTAAAAAACATCATCTACGCTTCATTTCAAGACGAAACAGGTCAGGAGGCCGAAAAATAGAGAAAAAAAAATTTCCTTCCTATCCGTTCGAACCCGACCCGAGTTAGAAAATTCAAAAATAAATGCAAAATTATTTTAAAAAGTAAAAAACATAATCCAGGCTTCATTTCAAGATGAAACGGGTCGGACAGCCGAAAAATAGCGAACAAAAAAAATTTCCTTCCTATCCGTTCGAACCCGACCCGAGTTAGAAAATTAAAAAAGAAATGCAAAAAATTCTAAAAATTAAAAAACATCATCTACGCTTCATTTCAAGACGAAACGGGTCGGGACAGGCGAAAAATAGCGAAAAAAAAAAATTTCCTTCCTATCCGTTCAACCCGACTCGAGTTAGAAAATTCAAAAATAAATGCAAAATTATTTTAAAAAGTAAAAAACATAATCCAGGCTTCATTTCAAGATGAAACGGGAAAAAAGGACAGCTCAAACCGAGTTAGAAAAATAGCGAACAAAAAAAATTTCCTTCCTATCCAAAAAATTCGAACCCGACCCGAGTTAGAAAATTAAAAAATAAATGCAAAAAAATTCTAAAAATTAAAAAACATCATCTAGGCTTCATTTCAAGACGAAAAGGGTAAGGACAGGCCGAAAAATAGCAATAAAAAAATTTCCTTCCTATCCGTTCGAACCCGACCCGAGGAAGAAAATTCAAAAATAAATGCAAAATTATTTTAAAAATTAAAAAACATCATCCAGGCTTCATTTCAAGACGAAACGGGTTAGGACAGGTAGAAAAATAGAGAACAAAAAAATTTCCTTCCTATCCGTTCGAACCCGACCCGAGTTAGAAAATTCCAAATAAATGCAAAAAAAATTTTAAAAATAAAAAATATCATCCAGACTTCATTTCAAGACGAAACGAGTTAGGACAGGCTGAAAAATAGAGAATAAAAAAATTCCTTCCTATCCGCTCGAAACCCGACCCGAGTTAGAAAATTCAAAAATAAATGGAAAAAATTCTAAAAATTAAAAAACATCATCCAGGCTTCATTTCAAGACAAAATGGGTCGGAGACAGGATGAAAAATAGAAAACAAAAAAATTACCATCCTATCCGTTCGAACCCGGGCCGAGTTAGAAAAGTCCAAAATAAATGCAAAAAAATTTTAAAAATAAAAAATATCATCCAGGCTTCATTTCAAGACGAAACGAGTCGGAGACAGCCCAGAAAAATAGAGAACAAAAAAAATTTCCTTCCTATCCGTTCGAAACCGACCCGAGTTTGAAAATTCAAAAATAAATGCAAAAAAATTCTAAAAATTAAAAAACATCATCCAGGCTTCTTTTCAAGACGAAACGGGTCAGACAGTAGAAAAATAGCAAACAAAAAAAATTTCCTTCCTATCCGTTCGAACCCAACCCGAGTTAGAAAATTCAAAAATAAATGCAAAATTATTTTAAAAATTAAAAAACATCATCCTGGCTTCATTTCAAGACGAAATGGGTCGCGACAGGCCTAAAAATAGAGAACAAAAAAAATTTCCTTCCTATCCGTTCGAACACGACCCGAGTTGGAAAATACAAAAATAAATGGAAAAAAATTCTAAAAATTAAAAAACATCGTCCAGGCATCATTTAAGGACAAAACGTGTCAGGACAGGCCGAAAAGTAGAGAACAAAAAAAATTTCCTTCCTATCCGTTCGAACTCGACCCGTGTTAGAAAATTCAAAAATAAATGCATAAAAATTCTAAAAATTAAAAAACATCATCCAGGCTTTATTTCAAGACGAAACGGTCAGAAGACAGGCCTAAAAATAGAGAACAAAAAAAATTTCCTTCCTGTCCGTTCGAACCCGACCCGAGTTAGAAAATTCAAAAATAAATCCAAAAAAATTCTAAAAATTAAAATACATCATCCAGGCTTCATTTCAAGACGAAACGGGTGAGGACATGCCGAAAAATAGAGAACAAAAAAAATTTCCTTCCTATCCGTTCGAACCCGACCCGAGTTAGAAAACTAAAAAATAAATGCAAAAAAATTCTAAAAATTAAAAAACATCATCTAGGCTTAATTTCAAGACGAAACGGTCAAGGACAGGCAAAAAATAGAGAACGAAAATAATTTCCTTCCTATCCGTTCGAACCCGACCCGAGTTAGAAAATTCAAAAATAAATGAAAAAAATTTTAAAAATTAAAAAACATCATCCGGACTTCATTTCATGACGAAACGGGTGGGACAGGCTGAAAAATAGAGAACAAAAAAAATTTCCTTCCTATCCGTTCAAACCCGACCCGAGTTAGGAAATTCAAAAATAAATGCAAAAAAATTTTAAAAATTAAAAAACAACATCCAGGCTTCATTTCAAGGCAAAAGCAGGTCGAGACAGGCGAAAAATAGAGAACAAAAAAATTTGCATCCTATCCGTTCGAACCCGGCCGAGTTAGAAAATTCAAAAATAAATGCAAAAATTTTAAAAATTAAAAAAATCATCCAGGCTTCATTTAGAGACGAAACGGTCGAGACAAAGCCCAAAAAAAGAGAACAAAAAAATTTCCTTCCTATCCGTTCGAACCCGACCCGAGTTAGAAAATTCAAAAATAAATGCAAAAAAATTCAAAAAATTAAAATACATCATCCAGGCTTCATTTCAAGACGAAACGGGTGAGGACATGCCGAAAAATAGAGAACAAAAAAAATTTCTTTCCTATCCGTTCAAACCCGACCCGAGTTAGAAAACTAAAAAGGAAATGCAAAAAAATTCTAAAAAATAAAAAAACATCATCCAGGCTTCATTTCAAAGAAACGAAAGCAGGTCGGAGACGAGGCCGAAAAATAGCAAACAAAAAAAATTTCTTTCCAATCCGTTCGAACCAAACCCGAGTTAGAAAATTCAAAAATAAATGCAACATTATTTTAAAAATTAAAAAACATCATCCAGGCTTAATTTCAAGACGAAATGGTTCGCGACAAGCCTAAAAATAGTGAACAAAAAAAATTTCCTTCCTATCCGTTCGAACCCGACCCGAGTTAGAAAATTCAAAAATAAATGGAAAAAAAATTCTAAAAATTAAAAAACATCATCCAGGCATCATTTAAGGACAAAACGTGTCAAGACACAGCCGAAAAATAGAGAACAAAAAAATTTCCTTCCTATCCGTTCGAACTCGGCCCCGTGTTAGAAAATTCAAAAATAAATGCAAAAAAATTCTAAAAATTAAAAAACATCATCCAGGCTTCATTTCAAGACGAAACGGGTCAGGACAGCCGAAAAATAGAGAACAAAAAAAATTTCCTTCCTATCCGTTCGAACCCGACCCGAGTTAGAAAACAAAAAGGAAATGCAAAAAATTCTAAAAATTAAAAAACATCATCTACGCTTCATTTCAAGACGAAACGGGTCAGGACCGCCCAAAAAATAGCGAAAAAAAAAATGTCCTTCCTATCCGTTCGAACCCGACTCTAGTTAGAAAATTCAAAAATAAATGCAAAATTATTTTAAAAATTAAAAAACATCATCCAGGCTTCATTTCAAGACTAAACGGGTCGGGACAAGGCGAAAAATAGCGAACAAAAAAAATTTCCTTCCTATCCGTTCGAACCCGGCCGAGTTAGAAAATTCAAAAATAAATGCAAAAAAATTCTAAAAATTAAAAAACATCATCTAGGCTTCATTTCAAGACAAAACGGGTAAGGACAGGCCGAAAAATAGCAATAAAAAAATTTCCTTCCTATCCGTTCGAACCCGACCCGAGGAAGAAAATTCAAAAATAAATGCAAAATTATTTTAAAAATTAAAAAACATCATCCAGGCTTCATTTCAAGACGAAACGGGTTAGGACAGGCCGAAAAATAGAGAACAAAAAAATTTCCTTCCTATCCGTTCGAACTCGACCCGAGTTAGAAAATTCAAAAATAAATGCAAAAAAATTTTTAAAAAATAAAAATATCATCCAGGCTTCATTTCAAGACAAACGAGTTAGACAGGCAAAAGGTGAAAAATAGAGAATAAAAAAATTCCTTCCTATCCGATTCGAACCCGAGGCCGAGTTAGAAAATTCAAAAATAAATGGAAAAAATTTAAAAATTAAAAAAACATCATCCAGGCTTCATTTCAAGACAAAATGGGTCGGGACAGGATGAAAAATAGAAAACAAAAAAATTACCATCCTATCCGTTCAAACCCGACCCGAGTTAGAAAAGTCAAAAATAAATGCAAAAAATTTTAAAAATAAAAATATCATCCAGGCTTCATTTCAAGACGAAACGAGTCAAGACAGCCCGAAAAATAGAGACAAAAAAATTTCCTTCCTATCCGTTCAAACCCGACACGAGTTTGAAAATTCAAAAATAAATGCAAAAAAATTCTAAAAATTAAAAAACATCATCCAGGCTTCATTTCAAGACGAAACGGGTCGGAGACAGGCAGTGAAAAATAGCAAACAAAAAAATTTCCTTCCTATCCGTTCGAACCCAACCCGAGTTAGAAAATTCAAAAATAAATGCAAAATTATTTTAAAAATTAAAAAACATCATCCAGGCTTCATTTCAAGACGAAATGGGTCGGAGACAGCCTAAAAATAGAGAACAAAAAAAATTTCCTTCCTATCCGTTCGAACCCGACCCGAGGAAGAAAATTCAAAAATAAATGCAAAATTATTTTAAAAATTAAAAAACATCATCCAGGCTTCATTTCAAGACGAAACGGGCTAGGACAGGCCGAAAAATAGAGAACAAAAAAAATTTCCTTCCTATCCGTTCGAACCCGACCCGAGTTAGAAAATTCAAAATAAATGCAAAAAAATTTTTAAAAATAAAAAATATCATCCAGGCTTCATTTCAAGACGAAACGAGTTAGGACAAGGTGAAAAATAGAGAACAAAAAAAATTTCCTTCCTATCCGCTCGAACCCGACCCGAGTTAGAAAATTCAAAAATAAATGGAAAAAATTCTAAAAATTAAAAAACATCATCCAGGCTTCATTTCAAGACAAAATGGGTCGGGACAGGATGAAAAATAGAAAACAAAAAAAATTACCATCCTATCCGTTCGAACCCGACCCGAGTTAGAAAATTCCAAAATAAATGCAAAAAAATTTTAAAAATAAAAATATCATCCAGGCTTCATTTCAAGACGAAAACGAGTCGATCCAGTGAAAAATAGAGAACAAAAAAATTTCCTTCCTATCCGTTCGAAAAATAGAGAATTCAAAAAATAAATTTCCTTCCTAAAAATTAAAAAACATCATCCAGGCTTCATTTCAAAGATGAAACCCGCGGAAAAATAGAGAACAAAAAAATTTCCTTCCTAGTTTGAAAATTCAAAAATAAATGCAAAAAAAATTCTAAAAATTAAAAAACATCATCCAGGCTTCATTTCAAGATGAAACGGTCAGACAGACAGAAAAATAGAGAACAAAAAAATTTCCTTCCTATCCGTTCGAACCCGACCCGTGTTAGAAAATTCAAAAATAAATGCAAAAAAATTTTAAAAATTAAAAAACATCATCCAGGCTTCATTTCAAGACGAAACGGGTCGGAAAGGCCGAAAAATAGCAAACAAAAAAATTTCCTTCCTATCCGTTCGAACCCAACCCGAGTTAGAAAATTCAAAAATAAATGCAAAATTATTTTAAAAATTAAAAAACATCATCCAGGCTTCATTTCAAGACGAAATGGGTCAACAGACAGCCTAAAAATAGAGAACAAAAAAATTTCCTTCCTATCCGTTCGAACCCGGCCGAGTTAGAAAATTCAAAAATAAATGCAAAAAAATTCTAAAAATTAAAAAACATCATCCAAGCATCATTTCAAGACAAAACGGTCGGGACAGGCCGAAAAAGTAGAGAACAAAAAAATTTCCTTCCTATCCGTTCGAACTCGACCCGTGTTAGAAAATTCAAAAATAAATGCAAAAAAATTCTAAAAATTAAAAAACATCATCCAGGCTTCATTTCAAGACGAAGCGGGTGAGACAGACCGAAAAAAGAGAACAAAAAAAATTTCCTTCCTATCCGTTCGAACCCGACCCGAGTTAGAAAATTCAAAAATAAATGCAAAAAAATTCAAAAAATTAAAAAACATCATCCAGGCTTCATTTCAAGATGAAACGGGTGAGGACATGCCGAAAAATAGTGAACAAAAAAAATTTCCTTCCTATCCGTTCGAACCCGACCCGAGTTAGAAAACTCAAAAATAAATGCAAAAAAATTTTAAAAATTAAAAAACATCATCTACGCTTCATTTCAAGACGAAACGGGTGAGGACAGGGCGAAAAATAGAGAAAAAAAAATTTCCTTCCTATCCGTTCGAACCCGACTCGAGTTAGAAAATTCAAAAATAAATGCAAAATTATTTTAAAAATTAAAAAACATCATCCAGGCATCATTTCAAGACGAAACGGGTCAGGACAGGCCGAAAAATAGAGAACAAAAAAAATTTCCTTCCTATCCGTTCGAACCCGACCCGAGTTAGAAAATTAAAAATAAATGCAAAAAAATTCTAAAAATTAAAAAACATCATCTAGGCTTCATTTCAAGACGAAACGGGTAAGGACAGGCCGAAAAATAGCAATCAAAAAAAATTTCCTTCCTATCCGTTCGAACCCGACCCGAGGAAGAAAATTCAAAAATAAATGCAAAATTATTTTAAAAATTAAAAAACATTATCCAGGCTTCATTTCAAGACGAAACGAGGGCTAGACAGGCCGAAAAATAGAGAACAAAAAAATTTCCTTCCTATCCGATTCGAACCCGGCCGAGTTAGAAAATTCAAAAATAAATGCAAAAAAATTTTAAAAATAAAAAATATCATCCAGGCTTCATTTCAAGATGAAACGAGTTAGGACAAGCTGAAAAATAGAGAATAAAAAAATTTCCTTCCTATCCGTTCGAACCCGACCCGAGTTAGAAAATTCAAAAATAAATGCAAAAAAATTCTAAAAATTAAAAAACATCATCCAGGAGACTTCATTTCAAGACAAAATGGGTCAGGACAGGATGAAAAATAGAAAACAAAAAAAATTACCATCCTATCCGTTCGAACCCGACCCGAGTTAGAAAATTCCAAAATAAATGTAAAAAAATTTTAAAAATTAAAAAACATCATCCAGGCTTCATTTCAAGACGAAGCGGGTCAAGACAGACCCAAAAAATAGAGAACAAAAAAATTTCCTTCCTATCCGTTCGAACCCGACCCGAGTTAGAAAATTCAAAAATAAATGCAAAAAAATTCTAAAAATTAAAAAACATCATCCAGGCTTCATTTCAAGACAAAATGGGTCGGGACAGGATGAAAAATAGAAAACAAAAAAAATTTCCTTCCTATCCGTTCGAACCCGACCGAGTTAGAAAATTCAAAAATAAATGCAAAAAAAATTTTAAAAATTAAAAAAACATCATCCAGGCTTCATTTCAAGACGAAACGAGTCAGACAGCCAGAAAAATAGAGAACAAAAAAATTTCCTTCCTATCCGTTTAAAACCGACCCGAGTTTGAAAATTCAAAAATAAATGCAAAAAAATTCTAAAAATTAAAAAACATCATCCAGGCTTCATTTCAAGATGAAAGCGGGTCAAAGGACATCTTAGAAAAAATAGAGAACAAAAAAATTTCCTTCCTATCCGTTCGAACCCAACCAGAGTTAGAAAATTCAAAAATAAATGCAAAAATTTTAAAAATTAAAAAACATCATCCAGGCTTCATTTCAAGACAAAATGGGTGAGGACAGCCTAAAAATAGAGAACAAAAAAATTTCCTTCCTATCCGTTCGAACCCGACCCGAGTTAGAAAATTCAAAAATAAATGGAAAAAAATTTTAAAAATTAAAAAACATCATCCAGGCTTCATTTCAAGACAAAAGCGTGTCGAGACAGGCGAAAAATAGAGAACAAAAAAATTTCCTTCCTATCCGTTCAACCTCGACCCGAGTTAGAAAATTCAAAAATAAATGCAAAAATTTTAAAAATTAAAAAACATCATCCAGGCTTTCATTTCAAGACGAAGCGGGTCAAGGACGAGGGCCTAAAAATAGAGAACAAAAAAATTTCCTTCCTATCCGTTCGAACCCGGCCGAGTTAGAAAATTCAAAAATAAATGCAAAAATTTTAAAAATTAAAAAACATCATCCAGGCTTCATTTCAAGACGAAACGGGTGAGGACATGCCGAAAAATAGAGAACAAAAAAATTTCCTTCCTATCCGTTCGAACCCGACCCGAGTTAGAAAATTCAAAAATAAATGCAAAAAAATTTTAAAAATTAAAAAACATCATCTAGGCTTCATTTCAAGGCAAAGCGGTCAAGGACAGAGGTGAAAAATAGAGAACAAAATAATTTCCTTCCTATCCGTTCGAACCCGACCGAGTTAGAAAATTCAAAAATAAATGCAAAAAAATTTTAAAAATTAAAAAACATCATCCACAGGCTTCATTTCAAGACAAAATGGGGAGACAGGATGAAAAATAGAGAACAAAAAAATTTCCTTCCTATCCGTTCAAACCCGACCGAGTTAGAAAATTCAAAAATAAATGCAAAAAAATTTTAAAAATTAAAAAACATCATCCAGGCTTCATTTCAAGATGAAACGGGTCGGGACAGGCCGAAAAATAGAGAACAAAAAAATTTCCATCCTATCCGATTCGAACCCGACCCGAGTTAGAAAATTCAAAAATAAATGCAAAAAAATTTTAAAAATTAAAAAAATCATCCAGGCTTCATTTCAAGACGAAAGTCGGTCAAGACAGAGCCGAAAAATAGAGAACAAAAAAATTTCCTTCCTATCCGTTCGAACCCGACACGAGTTTGAAAATTCAAAAATAAATGCAAAAATTCTAAAAATTAAAAAACATCATCCAGGCTTCATTTCAAGATGAAACGGGTCGGGGACAGACCAAAAAATAGAAACAAAAAAATTTCCTTCCTATCCGTTCGAACCCGGCCCGAGTTAGAAAATTCAAAAATAAATGCAAAAAAATTTTAAAAATTAAAAAATATCATCCAGGCTTCATTTCAAGGCAAGCAGGTCGGGAGACGACAGAAAAATAGAGAACAAAAAAATTTCCTTCCTATCCGTTCGAACCCGACCCGAGTTTGAAAATTCAAAAATAAATGCAAAAAAATTTTAAAAATTAAAAACATCATCCAGGCTTCATTTCAAGATGAAATGGTCGAGACAGACAGCCGAAAAATAGAGAACAAAAAAATTTCCTTCCTATCCGTTCGAACTTAGGCCGTGTTAGAAAATTCAAAAATAAATGCAAAAAAATTTTAAAAATTAAAAAACATCATCCAGGCTTCATTTCAAGGCGAAACAAGCGGGTCAAACAGAAAAAAAAAATAGCAAACAAAAAAATTTCCTTCCTATCCGATTCGAACCCAACCCGAGTTAGAAAATTCAAAAATAAATGCAAAATTATTTTAAAAATTAAAAACATCATCCAGGCTTCATTTCAAGGCGAAATGGTCAAAGGACAGGCCGAAAAATAGAGAACAAAAAAATTTCCTTCCTATCCGTTCGAACCCGACCCGAGTTAGAAAATTCAAAAATAAATGCAAAAAAATTTTAAAAATTAAAAAACATCATCCAAGCATCATTTCAAGGACAAAACGTGTCAAAGACAGGCAGTAGAAAAATAGAGAACAAAAAAATTTCCTTCCTATCCGTTCGAACTCGACCCGAGTTAGAAAATTCAAAAATAAATGCAAAAAAATTTTAAAAATTAAAAAACATCATCCAGGCTTCATTTCAAGACGAAACGGTCAAGACAGCCGAAAAAAGAGAACAAAAAAATTTCCTTCCTATCCGTTGAACCCGACCCGAGTTAGAAAATTCAAAAATAAATGCAAAAAAATTTTAAAAATTAAAAAAAACATCAAAGGCTTCATTTCAAGATGAAACGGGTGAGGACAGGCTGAAAAATAGAGAACAAAAAAATTTCCTTCCTATCCGTTCGAACCCATCCATTCCGAGTTAGAAAATTCAAAAATAAATGCAAAAAAATTCTAAAAATTAAAAAACATCATCTAGGCTTCATTTCAAGACGAAACGGGTGAGGAGGAAAGGGCAGAAAAATAGAGAAAAAATAAATTTCCTTCCTATCCGTTCGAACCCGACCAGAGTTAGAAAATTCAAAAATAAATGCAAAAAAATTTTAAAAATTAAAAAACATCATCCAGGCTTCATTTCAAGACGAAGCGGGTCAGGACAGATAGGCCAAAAAATAGAGAAAAAAAAAATTTCCTTCCTATCCGTTCAACCCGGCCGAGTTAGAAAATTCAAAAATAAATGCAAAAAAATTTTAAAAATTAAAAAACATCATCTAGGCTTCATTTCAAGACAAAGCGGGTAAGGACAGGGATGAAAAATAGAGAACAAAAAAATTTCCTTCCTATCCATTCGAACCCGACCCGAGTTAGAAAATTCAAAAATAAATGCAAAAAAATTTTAAAAATTAAAAAACATCATCCAGGCTTCATTTCAAGACGAAACGGGTAGAGACAGGCCGAAAAATAGAGAACAAAAAAATTTCCTTCCTATCCGATTCGAACCCGACCCGAGTTAGAAAATTCAAAAATAAATGCAAAAAAATTTTAAAAATTAAAAAAATATCATCCAGGCTTCATTTCAAGACGAAACGGGTTAGGACAGGATGAAAAATAGAGAACAAAAAAAATTTCCTTCCTATCCGTTCGAACCCGACCCGAGTTAGAAAATTCAAAAATAAATGCAAAAAAATTTTAAAAATTAAAAAACATCATCCAGGCTTCATTTCAAGACAAATGGGTCAAGAGATGAAAAATAGAAAACAAAAAAATTTCCTTCCTATCCGTTCGAACCCGACCCCGAGTTAGAAAATTCAAAAATAAATGCAAAAAAATTTTAAAAATTAAAAAACATCATCCAGGCTTCATTTCAAGACGAAACGGGTCCAAAAAATAGAGACAGGTTCGAAAAATAGAGAACAAAAAAATTTCCTTCCTATCCGTTCGAACCCGACCCGAGTTTGAAAATTCAAAAATAAATGCAAAAAAATTTTAAAAATTAAAAAACATCATCCAGGCTTCATTTCAAGATGAAACGGGTCAGGACAGCCCAAAAATAGAGAACAAAAAAAATTTCCTTCCTATCCGTTCGAACCCGGCCGAGTTAGAAAATTCAAAAATAAATGCAAAAAAATTTTAAAAATTAAAAAACATCATCCAGGCTTCATTTCAAGACGAAACGGGTCGGGACAGGCTGAAAAATAGAGAAAAAAAAAATTTCCTTCCTATCCGTTTGAACCCAACCCGAGTTAGAAAATTCAAAAATAAATGCAAAAAAATTTTAAAAATTAAAAAACATCATCCAGGCTTCATTTCAAGACGAAATGGGTCAAGGACAGTGCCTAAAAATAGAGAACAAAAAAATTTCCTTCCTATCCGTTCGAACCCAACCCGAGTTAGAAAATTCAAAAATAAATGCAAAAAAATTTTAAAAATTAAAAAACATCATCCAGGCTTCATTTCAAGACAAAACGGGTCGGAGACCAGGCGAAAAATAGAGAACAAAAAAATTTCCTTCCTATCCGTTCGAACCCGACCCGAGTTAGAAAATTCAAAAATAAATGCAAAAAATTTTAAAAATTAAAAAACATCATCCAGGCTTCATTTCAAGACGAAACGGGTCAGATAGGCCGGAAAAATAGAGAACAAAAAAATTTCCTTCCTATCCCGATTCGAACCCGGCCGAGTTAGAAAATTCAAAAATAAATGCAAAAAAATTTTAAAAATTAAAAAACATCATCCAGGCTTCATTTCAAGACGAAACGGGTGAGGACATGCGAAAAATAGAGAACAAAAAAATTTCCTTCCTATCCGTTCGAACCCGACCCGAGTTAGAAAATTCAAAAATAAATGCAAAAAAAATTTTAAAAATTAAAAAACATCATCTAGGCTTCATTTCAAGACGAAGCGGTCAAGGACAGGCGGAAAAATAGAGAACAAAAATAATTTCCTTCCTATCCGTTCGAACCCGACCCGAGTTAGAAAATTCAAAAATAAATGCAAAAAAATTTTAAAAATTAAAAAACATCATCCAGGCTTCATTTCAAGACGAAGCGGTCATGGAGACAGGTTGAAAAATAGAGAACAAAAAAATTTCCTTCCTATCCGTTCAAACCCGACCGAGTTAGAAAATTCAAAAATAAATGCAAAAAAATTTTAAAAATTAAAAAACATCATCCAGGCTTCATTTCAAGATGAAACGGGTCGAGACAGGCCGAAAAATAGAGAACAAAAAAATTTCCTTCCTATCCAGTTCGAACCCGACCCGAGTTAGAAAATTCAAAAATAAATGCAAAAAAATTTTAAAAATTAAAAAACATCATCCAGGCTTCATTTCAAGACGAAACGGGTCAGACAGGACAGAAAAATAGAGAACAAAAAAATTTCCTTCCTATCCGTTCGAACCGACCCGAGTTAGAAAATTCAAAAATAAATGCAAAAAAATTTTAAAAATTAAAAAACATCATCCAGGCTTCATTTCAAGGAAAGCGGGTGAGGACATGTAGAAAAATAGAGAACAAAAAAATTTCCTTCCTATCCGTTCGAACCCGACCCGAGTTAGAAAATTCAAAAATAAATGCAAAAAAATTTTAAAAATTAAAAAACATCATCCAGGCTTCATTTCAAGACGAAACGGGTCAAGGACAGCCAAAAATAGAGAACAAAAAAATTTCCTTCCTATCCGTTCGAACCCGGCGGAGTTAGAAAATTCAAAAATAAATGCAAAAAATTTTAAAAATTAAAAAACATCATCCGGCTTCATTTCAAGATGAAACGGGTCAAGACAGATTTGAAAAATAGAGAACAAAAAAATTTCCTTCCTATCCGTTCAAACCCGACCCGAGTTAGAAAATTCAAAAATAAATGCAAAAAAATTTTAAAAATTAAAAAACATCATCCAGGCTTCATTTCAAGACGAAAGCGGTCGGGAAAGGCCGAAAAATAGAGAACAAAAAAATTTCCTTCCTATCCGTTCGAACCCGACCCGAGTTAGAAAATTCAAAAATAAATGCAAAAAAATTTTAAAAATTAAAAAACATCATCCAGGTTTCATTTCAAGATAAACGGTGAAGACAGGCTGAAAAAAATAGAGAAAAAAAAAATTTCCTTCCTATCCATTTGAACCCAGGCCGAGTTAGAAAATTCAAAAATAAATGCAAAAAAATTTTAAAAATTAAAAAACATCATCCAGGCTTCATTTCAAGACGAAACGGGTCAAGAGAAAGGGAAAAATAGAGAACAAAAAAATTTCCTTCCTATCCGTTCGAACCCAGGCCGAGTTAGAAAATTCAAAAATAAATGCAAAAAAATTTTAAAAATTAAAAACATCATCCAGGCTTCATTTCAAGATGAAAGCGGTGAAGACAGGCCGAAAAATAGAGAACAAAAAAATTTCCTTCCTATCCGTTCGAACCCGACCCGAGTTAGAAAATTCAAAAATAAATGCAAAAAAATTTTAAAAATTAAAAAACATCATCCAGGCTTCATTTCAAGGCGAAACGGGTCGGGACAGGCCGAAAAATAGAGAAGAAAAAAAATTTCCTTCCTATCCGTTCGAACCCGAGGCCGAGTTAGAAAATTCAAAAATAAATGCAAAAAAATTTTAAAAATTAAAAAAACATCATCCAGGCTTCATTTCAAGACGAAACGGGAAAAAGGGATTTTTCCTTCCAGGTGAAAAAAAAAAATAGAGAAAAAAAAATTTCCTTCCTATCCGTTGAACCCGACCGAGTTAGAAAATTCAAAAATAAATGCAAAAAAATTTTAAAAATTAAAAAACATCATCCAGGTTTCATTTCAAGACGAAACGGGTGAAAGACAGAAGCAAAAAATAGAGAACAAAAAAAATTTCCTTCCTATCCGTTCGAACCCGACCCGAGTTAGAAAATTCAAAAATAAATGCAAAAAAATTTTAAAAATTAAAAAACATCATCCAGGCTTCATTTCAAGATGAAATCGGTCAAGACAGTGCTGAAAAAAAATAGAGAACAAAAAAATTTCCTTCTATCCGTTCGAACTTGACCGAGTTAGAAGAAAATTCAAAAATAAATGCAAAAAAATTTTAAAAATTAAAAAACATCATCCAGGCTTCATTTCAAAGGAAACGGGAGAAGACAGGTTGAAAAAAAATAGAGAACAAAAAAATTTCCTTCCTATCCCGTTGAACCCGACCCGAGTTAGAAAATTCAAAAATAAATGCAAAAAAATTTTAAAAATTAAAAAACATCATCCGGGCTTCATTTCAAGGCGAAACGGGTCAGGACAGGCCGAAAAATAGAGAACAAAAAAAATTTCCTTCCTATCCGTTCGAACCTGACCCGAGTTAGAAAATTCAAAAATAAATGCAAAAAAATTTTAAAAATTAAAAAACATCATCCGGGCTTCATTTCAAGATGAAAGCGTGCAAGAGACGGGCGAAAAATAGAGAACAAAAATAATTTCCTTCCTATCCGTTCGAACCCGGCCGAGTTAGAAAATTCAAAAATAAATGCAAAAAAATTTTAAAAATTAAAAAACATCATCCAGGCTTCATTTCAAAGCAAAGCGGAGAAGGACAGTAGCGAAAAATAGAGAACAAAATAATTTCCTTCCTATCCGTTCGAACCCGACCCGAGTTAGAAAATTCAAAAATAAATGCAAAAAAATTTTAAAAATTAAAAAACATCATCCAGGCTTCATTTCAAGATGAAACGGGTCAGGACAGGCCGAAAAATAGAGAAGAAAAAAAATTTCCTTCCTATCCGTTCAACCCAGGCCGAGTTAGAAAATTCAAAAATAAATGCAAAAAAATTTTAAAAATTAAAAAACATCATCCAGGCTTCATTTCAAGGCGAAACGGGTCAAGGACAGGGCCGAAAAATAGAGAACAAAAAAATTTCCTTCCTATCCGTTCAAACCCGAGGCCGAGTTAGAAAATTCAAAAATAAATGCAAAAAAATTCTAAAAATTAAAAAACATCATCCAGGCTTCATTTCAAGGAAAAAAAGCGGGTCAAGACAGGTTAGAAAAATAGAGAACAAAAAAATTTCCTTCCTATCCGTTCAAACCCAGGCCGAGTTAGAAAATTCAAAAATAAATGCAAAAAAATTCTAAAAATTAAAAAACATCATCAGGCTTCATTTCAAGGCGAAAGCGGGTGAGGACAAGGCGAAAAATAGAGAAAAAAAAAATTTCCTTCCTATCCGTTCAAACCCGATCCGAGTTAGAAAATTCAAAAATAAATGCAAAAAAATTTTAAAAATTAAAAAACATCATCCAGGCTTCATTTCAAAAGAAGCGGGTCAGGGAAAGGCCGAAAAATAGAGAACAAAAAAAATTTCCTTCCTATCCGTTCAAACCCGAGCCGAGTTAGAAAATTCAAAAATAAATGCAAAAAAATTTTAAAAATTAAAAAACATCATCCAGGCTTCATTTCAAGGCGAAGCGGGTCAAGGACAAGGCGAAAAAAAGAGAAGAAAAAAAATTTCCTTCCTATCCGTTCAAACCCGGCCGAGTTAGAAAATTCAAAAATAAATGCAAAAAAATTTTAAAAATTAAAAAACATCATCCAGGCTTCATTTCAAGGCGAAAGCGGGTCGGAGAAAGGGCGGAAAAATAGAGAACAAAAAATTTCCTTCCTATCCGTTCAAACCCGACCCGAGTTAGAAAATTCAAAAATAAATGCAAAAAAATTTTAAAAATTAAAAAACATCATCCAGGCTTCATTTCAAGACGAAAGCGGTCAAGGAAAGGCTGAAAAATAGAGAACAAAAAAATTTCCTTCCTATCCGTTCAAACCCGATCCGAGTTAGAAAATTCAAAAATAAATGCAAAAAAATTCTAAAAATTAAAAAACATCATCCAGGCTTCATTTCAAGACGAAGCGGGAAGGACAGGCTGAAAAAAAGAGAGAAAAAAAATTTCCTTCCTATCCGTTCAAACCCGACCCGAGTTAGAAAATTCAAAAATAAATGCAAAAAAATTTTAAAAATTAAAAAACATCATCCAGGCTTCATTTCAAGACAAAGAAGGTCAAGGACAGGTGAAAAATAGAGAAGAAAAAAAATTTCCTTCCTATCGTTTCAAACCCGAGGCCGAGTTAGAAAATTCAAAAATAAATGCAAAAAAATTTTAAAAATTAAAAAACATCATCCAGGCTTCATTTCAAGGCGAAACGGGTCAACAGGTGAGAAAAATAGAGAACAAAAAAATTTCCTTCCTATCCGTTCAAACCGAGGCCGAGTTAGAAAATTCAAAAATAAATGCAAAAAAATTTTAAAAATTAAAAAACATCATCCAGGCTTCATTTCAAAGATGAAAGCGGGTCAAGGACGGGTGAGGAAAAATAGAGAACAAAAAAATTTCCTTCCTATCCGTTCAAACCCGGCCGAGTTAGAAAATTCAAAAATAAATGCAAAAAAATTTTAAAAATTAAAAAACATCATCCAGGCTTCATTTCAAGATGAAGCGGTCAAGGCAAAAAGGCGAAAAATAGAGAAGAAAAAAATTTCCTTCCTATCCGTTCAACCCGACCCGAGTTAGAAAATTCAAAAATAAATGCAAAAAAATTCTAAAAATTAAAAAACATCATCCAGGCTTCATTTCAAGACGAAAGCGGGTGAAGGCAGAAGAAAAATAGAGAAGAAAAAAATTTCATTCCTATCCGTTCAAACCCGAGGCGAGTTAGAAAATTCAAAAATAAATGCAAAAAAATTTTAAAAATTAAAAAACATCATCCAGGCTTCATTTCAAGGCGAAAGCGGGTCAGGATAGGTAGAAAAATAGAGAACAAAAAAAATTTTCTTCCTATCCGTTTGAACCCGAGGCCGAGTTAGAAAATTCAAAAATAAATGCAAAAAAATTTTAAAAATTAAAAAACATCATCCAGGCTTCATTTCAAGATGAAATGGGTCAAGGACAGGTGAAAAATAGAGAAGAAAAAAAATTTCCTTCCTATCCGTTCAAACCCGGCCGAGTTAGAAAATTCAAAAATAAATGCAAAAAAATTTTAAAAATTAAAAAACATCATCCAGGTTTCATTTCAAGATGAAAAGCAGGGTCAAGACAGGCCGAAAAATAGAGAACAAAAAAATTTCCTTCCTATCCGTTCAAACCCGATCCGAGTTAGAAAATTCAAAAATAAATGCAAAAAAATTCTAAAAATTAAAAACATCATCCAGGCTTCATTTCAAACAAAGCGGGGTTTAAAAATTAAAAAGGCCAGGCTTGAAAAATAGAAGAAAAAAAAATTTCATTCCTATCGGTTCAAACCCGACCCGAGTTAGAAAATTCAAAAATAAATGCAAAAAAATTTTAAAAATTAAAAAACATCATCCAGGCTTCATTTCAAGACGAAAGCGGGTCAAGGAAGGCTGAAAAATAGAGAACAAAAAAATTTCCTTCCTATCGTTTCAACCCGACCGAGTTAGAAAATTCAAAAATAAATGCAAAAAAATTTTAAAAATTAAAAAACATCATCCAGGCTTCATTTCAAGACGAAATGGGTCGGGGACAGGTTGAAAAATAGAGAACAAAAAAATTTCCTTCCTATCCGTTCAAACCCGGCCGAGTTAGAAAATTCAAAAATAAATGCAAAAAAATTTTAAAAATTAAAAAACATCATCCAGGCTTCATTTCAAGATGAAAGAAGGGTCAAGACAGGCAAAAAATAGAGAACAAAAATAATTTCCTTCCTATCCGTTCAAACCCGACCGAGTTAGAAAATTCAAAAATAAATGCAAAAAAATTCTAAAAATTAAAAAACATCATCCAGGCTTCATTTCAAGACGAAGCGGGTCGAAGACAGGCCAAAAAATAGAGAAAAAAAAAATTTCTTCCTATCCGTTCAAACCCGACCCGAGTTAGAAAATTCAAAAATAAATGCAAAAAAATTTTTAAAAATTAAAAAACATCATCCAGGCTTCATTTCAAGACGAAAGCGGGTCGGACACAGGCTGAAAAATAGAGAACAAAAAAATTTCCTTCCTATCCGTTTGAACCCAGGCCGAGTTAGAAAATTCAAAAATAAATGCAAAAAAATTTAAAAATTAAAAAACATCATCCAGGCTTCATTTCAAGACGAAGCGGGTCGGGACGGGCCGAAAAATAGATAACAAAAAAATTTCCTTCCTATCGTTCAAACCGACCCGAGTTAGAAAATTCAAAAATAAATGCAAAAAAATTTTAAAAATTAAAAAACATCAACCAGGTTTCATTTCAAGATGAAACGGGCCAAGACTGGGCAAAAAATAGAGAGCAAAAATAATTTCCTTCCTATCCGTTCAACCCGGCCGAGTTAGAAAATTCAAAAATAAATGCAAAAAAATTTCAAAAATTAAAAAACATCATCCAGGCTTCATTTCAAGGCGAAGCGGTCAAGGACAGGCCGAAAAATAGAGAACGAAAAAAATTTCCTTCCTATCGTTCAAACCCGACCCGAGTTAGAAAATTCAAAAATAAATGAAAAAAATTTTAAAAATTAAAAAACATCATCCAGGCTTCATTTCAAGGCGAAGCGGGTCGGAAGAGACAGGTGAAAAATAGAGAAGAAAAAAAATTTCCTTCCTATCCGTTCAACCCGACCCGAGTTAGAAAATTCAAAAATAAATGCAAAAAAATTTTAAAAATTAAAAAACAACATCCAGGCTTCATTTCAAGACGAAATGGGTCGGGACAGGCGAAAAATAGAGAAGAACAAAAAAAATTTCCTTCCTATCCGTTCAACCCGGCCGAGTTAGAAAATTCAAAAATAAATGCAAAAAAATTTTAAAAATTAAAAAACATCATCCAGGCTTCATTTCAAGACGAAGCGGGTCGGGACAGGCGGAAAAATAGAGAAGAAAAAAAAATTTCCTTCCTATCCGTTCAACCCGACCCGAGTTAGAAAATTCAAAAATAAATGCAAAAAAATTTAAAAATTAAAAAACATCATCCAGGCTTCATTTCAAGACGAAAGCGGTCAAGGAAAGGCCGAAAAATAGAGAAGAAAAAAATTTCCTTCCTATCCGTTCAAACCCGATCCGAGTTTGAAAATTCAAAAATAAATGCAAAAAAATTCTAAAAATTAAAAAACATCATCCAGGCTTCATTTCAATAAGAAGCGGGTGAAGACAGGCCAAAAAATAGAGAAGAAAAAAATTTCATTCCTATCAGTTCAAACCCGGCCGAGTTAGAAAATTCAAAAATAAATGCAAAAAAATTTTAAAAATTAAAAAACATCATCTAGGCTTCATTTCAAGACGAAATGGGTCGAGGATAGGCTGAAAAATAGAGAACAAAAAAATTTCCTTCCTATCCGTTTTGAACCCGAGGCCGAGTTAGAAAATTCAAAAATAAATGCAAAAAAATTTTAAAAATTAAAAAACATCATCCAGGCTTCATTTCAAGGCGAAATGGGTCGGAGGACAGTGAAAAATAGAGATCAAAAAAATTTCCTTCCTATCCGTTCAAACCCGACCCGAGTTAGAAAATTCAAAAATAAATGCAAAAAAATTCTAAAAATTAAAAAACAACATCCAGGCTTCATTTCAAGGCGAAGCGGGTCGGAGACAGGCAGAAAAATAGAGAACAAAAAAATTTCCTTCCTATCCGTTCAACCCGACCCGAGTTAGAAAATTCAAAAATAAATGCAAAAAAATTTCAAAAATTAAAAAACATCATCCAGGCTTCATTTCAAAGATGAAAGCGGTCAAGGAAAGGCGAAAAATAGAGAACAAAAAAATTTCATTCCTATCCGTTCAACCCGGCCGAGTTAGAAAATTCAAAAATAAATGCAAAAAAATTCTAAAAATTAAAAAACATCATCCAGGCTTCATTTCAAGGCGAAGCGGGTGAAGAGAAGGCCGAAAAATAGAGAAGAAAAAAATTTCCTTCCTATCAGTTCAAACCCGGCCGAGTTAGAAAATTCAAAAATAAATGCAAAAAAATTTTAAAAATTAAAAAACATCATCTAGGCTTCATTTCAAGGCGAAATGGGGTCAAGGGATAAATTTGAAAAATAGAGAACAAAAAAATTTCCTTCCTATCCGTTTCAACCCGGCCGAGTTAGAAAATTCAAAAATAAATGCAAAAAAATTTTAAAAATTAAAAAACATCATCCAGGCTTCATTTCAAGATGAAGCGGGTCGGGAGTTAGAAAATTCAAAAATAAATGCAAAAAAATTCTAAAAATTAAAAAACATCATCCAGGCTTCATTTCAAGATGAAGCGACGAAAAATAGAGAAGAAAAAAATTTCCTTCCTATCCGTTCAAACCCGAGGCCGAGTTAGAAAATTCAAAAATAAATGCAAAAAAATTTTAAAAATTAAAAAACATCATCCAGGCTTCATTTCAAGGAAAGCGGGTCAAGGGACAGGCAGAAAAATAGAGAAGAAAAAAATTTCCTTCCTATCCGTTCAAACCCGGCCGAGTTAGAAAATTCAAAAATAAATGCAAAAAAATTTAAAAATTAAAAAACATCATCCAGGCTTCATTTCAAGATGAAGCGGTCAAGGAAGAAGAGCCGAAAAATAGAGAAAAAAAAATTTCCTTCCTATCCGTTCAACCCGACCCGAGTTAGAAAATTCAAAAATAAATGCAAAAAAATTCTAAAAATTAAAAAACATCATCCAGGCTTCATTTCAAGGCGAAGCGGGTGAAGAAAAGTAGAAAAATAGAGAAGAAAAAAATTTCCTTCCTATCGTTCAAACCCGACCCGAGTTAGAAAATTCAAAAATAAATGCAAAAAAATTTTAAAAATTAAAAAACAACATCCAGGCTTCATTTCAAGGCGAAATGGGTCAAGGACAGGCGAAAAATAGAGAAGAAAAAAATTTCCTTCCTATCCGTTCAAACCCGACCCGAGTTAGAAAATTCAAAAATAAATGCAAAAAAATTTTAAAAATTAAAAAACATCATCCAGGCTTCATTTCAAGATGAAGCGGGTTCGGGACAGGGGAAAAAATAGAGAAAAAAAAATTTCCTTCCTATCCGTTCAAACCCGGCCGAGTTAGAAAATTCAAAAATAAATGCAAAAAAATTTCTAAAAATTAAAAAACATCATCCAGGCTTCATTTCAAGGAAAGCGGTCAAGGAAAGGCGAAAAATAGAGAACAAAAAAATTTCCTTCCTATCCGTTCAAACCCGATCCGAGTTAGAAAATTCAAAAATAAATGCAAAAAAATTCTAAAAATTAAAAAACATCATCCAGGTTTCATTTCAATAAGAAACGGGTGAAGACAGCCAAAAAATAGAGAAGAAAAAAAAATTTCATTCCTATCGTTCAAACCCAGGCCGAGTTAGAAAATTCAAAAATAAATGCAAAAAAATTTTAAAAATTAAAAAACATCATCCAGGCTTCATTTCAAGGCAAAGCGGGTCAGGATAGGCTGAAAAATAGAGAAGAAAAAAATTTCCTTCCTATCCGTTCAAACCCGGCCGAGTTAGAAAATTCAAAAATAAATGCAAAAAAATTTTAAAAATTAAAAAACATCATCCAGGCTTCATTTCAAGATGAAATGGGTCGAAGGAGGCAGTTAGAAAAATAGAGAGAAAAAAAAATTTCCTTCCTATCCGTTCAAACCCGACCGAGTTAGAAAATTCAAAAATAAATGCAAAAAAATTTTAAAAATTAAAAAACATCATCCAGGCTTCATTTCAAGATGAAAGCAGGTCAAGGAAAGGAAAAAAATAGAGAAGAAAAAAATTTCCTTCCTATCCGTTCAAACCCTACCCGAGTTAGAAAATTCAAAAATAAATGCAAAAAAATTCTAAAAATTAAAAAACATCATCCAGGCTTCATTTCAAGACGAAGCGGGTGAAGGACAGGCCAAAAAATAGAGAAGAAAAAAAATTTTCATTCCTATCCGTTCAAACCCGGCCGAGTTAGAAAATTCAAAAATAAATGCAAAAAAATTTTAAAAATTAAAAAACAACATCCAGGCTTCATTTCAAGACAGAAAAATGGGTCGGGACAGCCGAAAAATAGAGAAAAAAAAATTTCCTTCCTATCCGTTCAAACCCGAGGCCGAGTTAGAAAATTCAAAAATAAATGCAAAAAAATTTTAAAAATTAAAAAACATCATCCAGGGCTTCATTTCAAGAATTAAAAAACAAAAGCGAAGCGGGTCAAGGACAAAGGAAAAATAGAGAGAAAAAAATTTCCTTCCTATCCGTTCAAACCCGAGGCCGAGTTAGAAAATTCAAAAATAAATGCAAAAAAATTTTAAAAATTAAAAACATCATCCAGGCTTCATTTCAAGACGAAGCGGGTCAAGGAAAGGCCGAAAAATAGAGAACAAAAAAAATTTCCTTCCTATCCGTTCAAACCCGATCCGAGTTAGAAAATTCAAAAATAAATGCAAAAAATTCTAAAAATTAAAACACATCATCCAGGCTTCATTTCAATAAGAAGCGGGTGAAGACAGAAGTAGAAAAATAGAGAAGAAAAAAATTTCATTCCTATCCGTTCAAACCCGACCCGAGTTAGAAAATTCAAAAATAAATGCAAAAAAATTTTAAAAATTAAAAAACATCATCAGGCTTCATTTCAAGGCGAAAGCGGGTCAAGGATAGGCTGAAAAATAGAGAACAAAAAAATTTCCTTCCTATCGTTCAAACCCGACCGAGTTAGAAAATTCAAAAATAAATGCAAAAAAATTTTAAAAATAAAAAAACATCATCCAGGCTTCATTTCAAGATGAAAGCGGGTCGGAGACAGGAGAAAAATAGAGAAAAAAAAATTTCCTTCCTATCCGTTCAAACCCGACCCGAGTTAGAAAATTCAAAAATAAATGCAAAAAAATTTAAAAATTAAAAAACATCATCCAGGCTTCATTTCAAGATGAAACAGGTCAGGACAGGCGAAAAATAGAGAAGAAAAAAATTTCCTTCCTATCCGTTCAAACCCGGCCGAGTTAGAAAATTCAAAAATAAATGCAAAAAAATTCTAAAAATTAAAAAACATCATCCAGGTTTCATTTCAAGATGAAGCGGGTGAAGACAGGCCAAAAAATAGAGAAGAAAAAAAATTTCATTCCTATCCGTTCAAACCCGAGGCCGAGTTAGAAAATTCAAAAATAAATGCAAAAAAATTTTAAAAATTAAAAAACATCATCCAGGCTTCATTTCAAGACGAAACGAAGCGGGTAGAGAAGAAAAGGACAGGCTGAAAAATAGAGAAAAAAAATTTCCTTCCTATCCGTTTCAACCCGATAGAGAGTTAGAAAATTCAAAAATAAATGCAAAAAAATTTTAAAAATTAAAAAACATCATCCAGGCTTCATTTCAAGGCGAAGCGGGTCAGGACAGGCGAAAAAAGAGAAAGAAAAAAATTTCCTTCCTATCCGTTTCAACCCGAGCCGAGTTAGAAAATTCAAAAATAAATGCAAAAAAATTTTAAAAATTAAAAAACATCATCCAGGTTTCATTTCAAGATGAAACGGGCAAGGAAAGGCGAAAAATAGAGAGCAAAAAAATTTCCTTCCTATCCGTTCAAACCCGACCGAGTTAGAAAATTCAAAAATAAATGCAAAAAATTTAAAAATTAAAAAACATCATCCAGGCTTCATTTCAAGATGAAAGCGGGTCAAGGACAGGCCGAAAAATAGAGAAAAAAAATTTCCTTCCTATCCGTTCAAACCCGACCCGAGTTAGAAAATTCAAAAATAAATGCAAAAAAATTTTAAAAATTAAAAAACATCATCCAGGCTTCATTTCAAGACGAAGCGGGTCAAGACAAAAGTGAAAAATAGAAGAAAAAAAAATTTCCTTCCTATCCGTTCAAACCCGACCCGAGTTAGAAAATTCAAAAATAAATGCAAAAAAATTTTAAAAATTAAAAAACAACATCCAGGCTTCATTTCAAGGCGAAATGGGTCGGGACAGTAGAAAAAAAGAGAAGAAAAAAATTTCCTTCCTATCCGTTCAAACCCGACCCGAGTTAGAAAATTCAAAAATAAATGCAAAAAAATTTTAAAAATTAAAAAACATCATCCAGGCTTCATTTCAAGGCGAAGCGGGTCGGGAGAAAGGCGGAAAAATAGAGAACAAAAAAATTTCCTTCCTATCCGTTCAAACCCGGCCGAGTTAGAAAATTCAAAAATAAATGCAAAAAAATTTAAAAATTAAAAAACATCATCCAGGCTTCATTTCAAGACGAAAGCGGTCAAGGAAAGGCCGAAAAATAGAGAACAAAAAAAATTTCCTTCCTATCCGTTCAACCCGATCCGAGTTAGAAAATTCAAAAATAAATGCAAAAAAATTCTAAAAATTAAAAAACATCATCCAGGTTTCATTTCAATAAGAAACGGGTGAAGACAGGCCAAAAAATAGAGAAGAAAAAAATTTCATTCCTATCGTTTCAACCCGAGGCCGAGTTAGAAAATTCAAAAATAAATGCAAAAAAATTTTAAAAATTAAAAAACATCATCCAGGCTTCATTTCAAGGCGAAGCGGGTCAAGGATAGGCTGAAAAATAGAGAAGAAAAAAAAATTTCCTTCCTATCGTTCAAACCCGAGTTAGAGAGTTAGAAAATTCAAAAATAAATGCAAAAAAATTTTAAAAATTAAAAAACATCATCCAGGCTTCATTTCAAGGCGAAATGGGTCAAGGGAAGAAAAAGAAAAATAGAGATCAAAAAAATTTCCTTCCTATCCGTTCAAACCCAGGCCGAGTTAGAAAATTCAAAAATAAATGCAAAAAAATTTTAAAAATTAAAAAAATCATCCAGGCTTCATTTCAAGATGAAGCGGGTCGGGACAGGCAGAAAAATAGAGAACAAAAAAATTTCCTTCCTATCCGTTCAAACCCGACCCGAGTTAGAAAATTCAAAAATAAATGCAAAAAAATTCTAAAAATTAAAAAACATCATCCAGGCTTCATTTCAAGATGAAGCAGGTCAAGGAAAGGCCGAAAAAATAGAGAAAAAAAATTTCCTTCCTATCCGTTCAAACCCGACCGAGTTAGAAAATTCAAAAATAAATGCAAAAAAATTCTAAAAATTAAAAAACATCATCCAGGTTTCATTTCAAGACGAAGCGGGTGAGAGGAAAAAAGGCCAAAAAATAGAGAAGAAAAAAATTTCATTCCTATCCGTTCAAACCCGACCCGAGTTAGAAAATTCAAAAATAAATGCAAAAAAATTTTAAAAATTAAAAAACATCATCCAGGCTTCATTTCAAGACGAAAGCGGGTCGGAGGATAGGTGAAAAATAGAGAAGAAAAAAATTTCCTTCTATCCGTTTCAACCCGGCCGAGTTAGAAAATTCAAAAATAAATGCAAAAAAATTTTAAAAATTAAAAAACATCATCCAGGCTTCATTTCAAAGACGAAATGGGTCAAGACAAAGCAAAAAATAGAGAAGAAAAAAATTTCCTTCCTATCCGTTCAAACCCGGCCGAGTTAGAAAATTCAAAAATAAATGCAAAAAAATTTTAAAAATAAAAAAAACATCATCCAGGCTTCATTTCAAGATGAAGCGGGTCAAGGAAAGGCGAAAAATAGAGATTCAAAAAAAATTTCCTTCCTATCCGTTCAAACCCGACCGAGTTAGAAAATTCAAAAATAAATGCAAAAAAATTCTAAAAATTAAAAAACATCATCCAGGCTTCATTTCAATTTCAAACGAACGGGTGAAGGCAGGCCGAAAAAAAGAGAAGAAAAAAATTTCATTCCTATCGTTCAACCCGAGGCCGAGTTAGAAAATTCAAAAATAAATGCAAAAAAATTTTAAAAATTAAAAAAAAACATCATCCAGGCTTCATTTCAAGACGAAGCGGGTCGGACAGGTGAAAAATAGAGAACAAAAAAATTTCCTTCCTATCCGTTCAAACCGAGGCCGAGTTAGAAAATTCAAAAATAAATGCAAAAAAATTTAAAAATTAAAAAAACATCATCCAGGCTTCATTTCAAGACGAAATGGGTCAGGACAGGTGAAAAATAGAGATAAAAAAAAAAATTTCCTTCCTATCCGTTCAAACCCGACCGAGTTAGAAAATTCAAAAATAAATGCAAAAAATTTTAAAAATTAAAAAACATCATCCAGGCTTCATTTCAAGATGAAACGGGTCAAGACAGGAGGCGAAAAATAGAGAGAAAAAAAAATTTCCTTCCTATCCGTTCAAACCCGGCCGAGTTAGAAAATTCAAAAATAAATGCAAAAAATTCTAAAAATTAAAAAACATCATCCAGGCTTCATTTCAAGACGAAAGCGGTCAAGGACAGGCCGAAAAAAATAGAGAAAGAAAAAAATTTCCTTCCTATCCGTTCAAACCCGACCCGAGTTAGAAAATTCAAAAATAAATGCAAAAAAATTTTAAAAATTAAAAAACATCATCCAGGCTTCATTTCAAAGAAAAGCGGGTCGGGGACAGTGAAAAATAGAGAGAAAAAAATTTCCTTCCTATCCGTTCAAACCCGGCCGAGTTAGAAAATTCAAAAATAAATGCAAAAAAATTTTAAAAATTAAAAAACATCATCCAGGCTTCATTTCAAGACGAAATGGGTCAGAACAGGCGAAAAATAGAGAACAAAAAAATTTCTTCCTATCCGTTCAAACCCGACCCGAGTTAGAAAATTCAAAAATAAATGCAAAAAAATTTTAAAAATTAAAAAACATCATCCAGGCTTCATTTCAAGACGAAGCGGTCAAGGACAGGCGGAAAAATAGAGAACAAAAAAATTTCCTTCCTATCCGTTCAAACCCGACCCGAGTTAGAAAATTCAAAAATAAAATGCAAAAAAATTCTAAAAATTAAAAAACATCATCCAGGCTTCATTTCAAGATGAAGCGGGTCAAGGAAAGGCCGAAAAATAGAGAAGAAAAAAATTTCCTTCCTATCCGTTCAAACCCGATCCGAGTTAGAAAATTCAAAAATAAATGCAAAAAAATTCTAAAAATTAAAAAACATCATCCAGGCTTCATTTCAAGACGAAACGGGTGAAGACAGTTAAAAAAAGAGAGAAAAAAAAATTTTCTTCCTATCGTTCAAACCCGAGGCCGAGTTAGAAAATTCAAAAATAAATGCAAAAAAATTTTAAAAATTAAAAAACATCATATAGGCTTCATTTCAAGAAGAAACGGGTCAAGACAGGCTGAAAAATAGAGAACAAAAAAAATTTCCTTCCTATCCGTTCAAACCCGACCCGAGTTAGAAAATTCAAAAATAAATGCAAAAAAATTTTAAAAATTAAAAAACATCATCCAGGCTTCATTTCAAGACGAAGCGGGTCGGGGAAAAAAAATAGAGAACAAAAAAAATTTCCTTCCTATCCGTTCAAACCGAACCGAGTTAGAAAATTCAAAAATAAATGCAAAAAAATTTTAAAAATTAAAAAACATCATCTAGGCTTCATTTCAATGACAAAACGAGTCAGGGACAGGTGAAAAATAGAGAGAAAAAAAATTTCCTTCCTATCCGTTCAAACCCGACCCGAGTTAGAAAATTCAAAAATAAATGCAAAAAAATTTTAAAAATTAAAAAAAAACATCATCCAAGCTTCATTTCAAGATGAAACGGGTCAAAGACAGCCGAAAAATAGAGAACAAAAAAATTTCTTCCTATCAGTTCAACCCGAGGCCGAGTTAGAAAATTCAAAAATAAATGCAAAAAAATTCTAAAAATTAAAAAACATCATCCAGGCTTCATTTCAAGAAAAACGGGTCAGAGACAGGTGAAAAATAGAGAAGAAAAAAAATTTCCTTCCTATCCGTTCAAACCCGACCCGAGTTAGAAAATTCAAAAATAAATGCAAAAAAATTTTAAAAATTAAAAAACATCATCCAGGCTTCATTTCAAGAAGAAACGGGTCGGGACAGGCCGAAAAATAGAGAACAAAAAAATTTCCTTCCTATCCGTTCAAACCCGACCCGAGTTAGAAAATTCAAAAATAAATGCAAAAAAATTTTAAAAATTAAAAAACATCATCCAGGCTTCATTTCAAGATGAAATGGGTCAGGACAAGGCTGAAAAATAGAGAAAAAAAAAAATTTCCTTCCTATCCGTTCAAACCCGACCCGAGTTAGAAAATTCAAAAATAAATGCAAAAAAATTTTAAAAATTAAAAAACATCATCCAGGCTTCATTTCAAGATGAAACGGGTCAAGGACAGGCCGAAAAATAGAGAAGAAAAAGTAATTTCCTTTCTATCCGTTCAAACCCGACCCGAGTTAGAAAATTCAAAAATAAATGCAAAAAAATTCTAAAAATTAAAAAACATCATCCAGGTTTCATTTCAAAGGACGAAGCGGTCGAAGACAAAGCCAAAAAATAGAGAAAAAAAAATTTCTTCCTATCGTTCAAACCCGAGCCGAGTTAGAAAATTCAAAAATAAATGCAAAAAAATTTTAAAAATTAAAAAACATCATATAGGCTTCATTTCAAGACGAAGCGGGGTCGGAGACAGGCTGAAAAATAGAGAAAAAAAAATTTCCTTCCTATCCGTTCAAACCCGAGGCCGAGTTAGAAAATTCAAAAATAAATGCAAAAAAATTTTAAAAATTAAAAAACATCATCCAGGCTTCATTTCAAGACGAAATGGGTCGGAGACAGCCGAAAAATAGAGAAGAAAAAAAAATTTCCTTCCTATCCGTTCAAACCCGGCCGAGTTAGAAAATTCAAAAATAAATGCAAAAAAATTTTAAAAATTAAAAAACATCAACCAGGTTTCATTTCAAGATGAAACGGGTCAGGTCAGGACTGGGCAAAAAATAGAGAGAAAAAATAATTTCCTTCCTATCCGTTCAAACCCGGCCGAGTTAGAAAATTCAAAAATAAATGCAAAAAACTTTCTAAAAATTAAAAAACATCATCCAGGCTTCATTTCAAGACGAAGCGGGTCAAGGACAGGCCGAAAAAATAGAGAAGAAAAAAATTTCCTTCCTATCCGTTCAAACCCGACCCAGAGTTAGAAAATTCAAAAATAAATGCAAAAAAATTTTAAAAATTAAAAAACATCATCCAGGCTTCATTTTCAAGACGAAACGAAAAAGAGGAAAGGACAGGCTGAAAAATAGAGAAAAAAAAAATTTCCTTCCTATCGTTCAAACCCGACCCGAGTTAGAAAATTCAAAAATAAATGCAAAAAAATTTTAAAAATTAAAAAACATCATCCAGGCTTCATTTCAAGACGAAATGGGTCGGGAGAAGACAGGCGAAAAATAGAGAAGAAAAAAAAATTTCCTTCCTATCCGTTCAAACCCGACCCGAGTTAGAAAATTCAAAAATAAATGCAAAAAAATTTTAAAAATTAAAAAACATCATCATCCAGGCTTCATTTCAAGATGAAGCGGGTCAAGGGCAGGCGGAAAAATAGAGAACAAAAAAATTTCCTTCCTATCCGTTCAAACCCGACCCGAGTTAGAAAATTCAAAAATAAATGCAAAAAAATTCTAAAAATTAAAAAACATCATCCAGGCTTCATTTCAAGACGAAAGCGGTCAAGGAAAGGCCGAAAAATAGAGAACAAAAAAATTTCCTTCCTATCCGTTCAAACCCGATCCGAGTTAGAAAATTCAAAAATAAATGCAAAAAAATTCTAAAAATTAAAAAACATCATCCAGGTTTCATTTCAATACGAAGCGGGTGAAGACAGGCCAAAAAATAGAGAAGAAAAAAATTTCATTCCTATCGTTCAAACCCGACCCGAGTTAGAAAATTCAAAAATAAATGCAAAAAAATTTTAAAAATTAAAAAAAACATCATCAGGCTTCATTTCAAGATGAAATAGGGTAAAAATTAAAGGTCAGGATAGGCTGAAAAATAGAGAACAAAAAAATTTTTCCTTCCTATCCGTTCAACCCGACCCGAGTTAGAAAATTCAAAAATAAATGCAAAAAAATTTTAAAAATTAAAAAACATCATCCAGGGCTTCATTTCAAGATGAAGCGGGCCAGGACAGGCGGAAAAATAGAGAACAAAAAAAATTTCCTTCCTATCCGTTCAAACCCGACCCGAGTTAGAAAATTCAAAAATAAATGCAAAAAAATTTCAAAAATTAAAAAACATCATCCAGGCTTCATTTCAAGACGAAACGGTCAAGGAAAGGCCGAAAAATAGAGAACAAAAAAATTTCTTCCTATCCGTTCAAACCCGATCCGAGTTAGAAAATTCAAAAATAAATGCAAAAAAATTCTAAAAATTAAAAAACATCATCCAGGCTTCATTTCAAGATGACGAAGCAGGGGTGAAGACAAGGCCAAAAAAAATAGAGAAGAAAAAAATTTCATTCCTATCCGTTCAAACCCGAGGCCGAGTTAGAAAATTCAAAAATAAATGCAAAAAAATTTTAAAAATTAAAAAACATCATCCAGGCTTCATTTCAAGATGGAAGCAGGTCGGGATAGGCGAGAAAAATAGAGAAGAAAAAAAAATTTCCTTCCTATCCGTTCAAACCCGGCCGAGTTAGAAAATTCAAAAATAAATGCAAAAAAATTTTAAAAATTAAAAAACATCATCCAGGCTTCATTTCAAGACGAAAGCGGGTCGGGGACAGGCGGAAAAATAGAGAACAAAAAAATTTCCTTCCTATCCGTTCAAACCCGACCGAGTTAGAAAATTCAAAAATAAATGCAAAAAAATTTTAAAAATTAAAAAACATCATCCAGGCTTCATTTCAAGACGAAAGCGGGTCAAGGAAAGGCCGAAAAATAGAGAACAAAAAAATTTCCTTCCTATCCGTTCAACCCGATCCGAGTTAGAAAATTCAAAAATAAATGCAAAAAAATTCTAAAAATTAAAAAACATCATCCAGGCTTCATTTCAAAGGAAGCGGGTGAAGACAGGCAAAAAAAATAGAGAAGAAAAAAATTTCCTTCCTATCGTTCAAACCCAGGCCGAGTTAGAAAATTCAAAAATAAATGCAAAAAAATTTTAAAAATTAAAAAACATCATCAGGCTTCATTTCAATGAAATGGGTCAAGGATAGGCTGAAAAATAGAGAAGAAAAAAAAATTTCCTTCCTATCTATTTGAACCCGATCCGAGTTAGAAAATTCAAAAATAAATGCAAAAAAATTTTAAAAATTAAAAAACATCATCCAGGCTTCATTTCTTTGAAATGGGTCAAGGGAAAGGAAAGGCTGAAAAATAGAGATCAAAAAAATTTCCTTCCTATCCGTTCAACCCGACCCGAGTTAGAAAATTCAAAAATAAATGCAAAAAAATTTTAAAAATTAAAAAACAACATCCAGGCTTCATTTCAAGACGAAGCGGGTCGGAGACAAAAGAAAAATAGAGAACAAAAAAATTTCCTTCCTATCCGTTCAACCCGACCGAGTTAGAAAATTCAAATTCAAAAATAAATGCAAAAAAATTTAAAAATTAAAAAACATCATCCAGGCTTCATTTCAAGATGAACCGGGTCAAGAAGGCGAAAAATAGAGAAGAAAAAATTTCCTTCCTATCCGTTCAAACCAGGCCCGAGTTAGAAAATTCAAAAATAAATGCAAAAAATTCTAAAAATTAAAAACATCATCCAGGTTTCATTTCAAGGCGAAGCGGGCGAAGACAGGCCAAAAAATAGAGATGAAAAAAAAATTTCTTCCTATCCGTTCAAACCCGGCCGAGTTAGAAAATTCAAAAATAAATGCAAAAAAATTTTAAAAATTAAAAAACATCATATAGGCTTCATTTCAAGACGAAGCGGGTCGGAGACAGGCTGAAAAATAGAGAACAAAAAAATTTCCTTCCTATCCGTTTGAACCCGGGCCGAGTTAGAAAATTCAAAAATAAATGCAAAAAAATTTTAAAAATTAAAAAACATCATCCAGGCTTCATTTCAAAGACGAAACGGGTTAGGACAGGAGGCCAAAAAATAGAGAAGAAAAAAATTTCATTCCTATCCGTTCAAACGAACCGAACCGAGTTAGAAAATTCAAAATAAATGCAAAAAAATTTAAAAATTAAAAAACATCATCAGGCTTCATTTCAAGATGAAACGGTCGGGAAAGGGTGAAAAATAGAGAAGAAAAAAATTTCCTTCCTATCCGTTCAAACCCGACCGAGTTAGAAAATTCAAAAATAAATGCAAAAAAATTCTAAAAATTAAAAAACATCATCCAGGCTTCATTTCAAGGAACGAAAGGTCCAAGAAGAAGCCGAAAAAAAATAGAGAAGAAAAAAATTTCCTTCCTATCCGTTCAAACCCGACCGAGTTAGAAAATTCAAAAATAAATGCAAAAAAATTTTAAAAATTAAAAAACATCATCCAGGCTTCATTTCTTTCAAAAGCGGGTCGAGATTCAAAAATAAAGCAAAAAAATTTTAAAAATTAAAAAACAACATATCAGGAAAAAAGGCCGAAAAAGAACAAAAAAATTTCCTTCCTATCCGTTCAAAACCCGACCCGAGTTAGAAAATTCAAAAATAAATGCAAAAAAATTTTAAAAATTAAAAAACATCATCCAGGCTTCATTTCAAGGCGAAACGGGTCAGGACAGGCCGAAAAATAGATAACAAAAAAAAATTTCCTTCCTATCCGTTTCAACCCGGCCGAGTTAGAAAATTCAAAAATAAATGCAAAAAAATTTTAAAAATTAAAAAACATCATCCAGGTTTCATTTCAAGATGAAGCGGTCAAGGATTGAAGGCAAAAAATAGAGAGCAAAAATAATTTCCTTCCTATCCGTTCAAACCCGAGGCCGAGTTAGAAAATTCAAAAATAAATGCAAAAAACTTTCTAAAAATTAAAAAACATCATCCAGGCTTCATTTCAAGACGAAAGCGGGTCAAGGACAGGCGAAAAAAATAGAGAAGAAAAAAATTTCCTTCCTATCGTTCAAACCCGGCCGAGTTAGAAAATTCAAAAATAAATGCAAAAAAATTTTAAAAATTAAAAAACATCATCCAGGCTTCATTTCAAGACGAAAGCGGGTCGAAGAAGGGTGAAAAATAGAGAACAAAAAAATTTCCTTCCTATCCGTTCAAACCCGACCCGAGTTAGAAAATTCAAAAATAAATGCAAAAAAATTTTAAAAATTAAAAAACAACATCCAGGCTTCATTTCAAGACGAAATGGGTCAGAACAGGCCGAAAAATAGAGAACAAAAAAAATTTCCTTCCTATCCGTTCAACCCGACCCGAGTTAGAAAATTCAAAAATAAATGCAAAAAAATTTTAAAAATTAAAAAAAACATCATCAGGCTTCATTTCAAGATGAAAGCGGTCAGGGACAGGGCGGAAAAATAGAGAACAAAAATAATTTCCTTCCTATCCGTTCAAACCCGGCCGAGTTAGAAAATTCAAAAATAAATGCAAAAAAATTTCAAAAATTAAAAAACATCATCCAGGCTTCATTTCAAAGGAAAGCGGTCAAGGAAAGGCCGAAAAATAGAGAACAAAAATAATTTCCTTCCCTATCCGTTCAAACCCGATCCGAGTTTGAAAATTCAAAAATAAATGCAAAAAAATTCTAAAAATTAAAAAACATCATCCAGGTTTCATTTCAATAAGAAGCGGGTGAAGACAAGACCAAAAAATAGAGAAGAAAAAAATTTCCTTCCTATCCGTTCAAACCCGACCCGAGTTAGAAAATTCAAAAATAAATGCAAAAAAATTTTAAAAATTAAAAAACATCATCTAGGCTTCATTTCAAGACGAAATGGGTCGGGGATAGGCTGAAAAATAGAGAACAAAAAAATTTCCTTCCTATCGTTTGAACCCGACCGAGTTAGAAAATTCAAAAATAAATGCAAAAAAATTTTAAAAATTAAAAAACATCATCCAGGCTTCATTTCAAGATTTTAAAAATGAAATGGGTCATTTCAGACAGGCTGAAAAAATAGAGATCAAAAAAATTTCCTTCCTATCCGTTCAAACCCGGCCGAGTTAGAAAATTCAAAAATAAATGCAAAAAAATTTTAAAAATTAAAAACAACATCCAGGCTTCATTTCAAGACGAAGCGGGTCAGAGACACAGAAAAATAGAGAAAAAATAATTTCCTTCCTATCCGTTCAAACCCGACCGAGTTAGAAAATTCAAAAATAAATGCAAAAAAATTTCAAAAATTAAAAAACATCATCCAGGCTTCATTTCAAGATAAAGCAGGTCAGGACAGGCGAAAAATAGAGAACAAAAAAATTTCCTTTCTATCCGTTCAAACCCGACAGGCCGAGTTAGAAAATTCAAAAATAAATGCAAAAAAATTCTAAAAATTAAAAAACATCATCCAGGTTTCATTTCAAGACGAAAGCGGGTGAAGGACAAAAAAAAAGAGAGAAAAAAAAATTTCTTCCTATCCGTTCAAACCCGAGGCCGAGTTAGAAAATTCAAAAATAAATGCAAAAAAATTTTAAAAATTAAAAAAACATCATCCAGGCTTCATTTCAAGAAGAAAGCGGTCGGGACAGGCTGAAAAATAGAGAATAGAGAAAAAAAAATTTCCTTCCTATCCGTTTGAACCCGACCCAGAGTTAGAAATTCAAAAATAAATGCAAAAAAATTTTAAAAATTAAAAAACATCATCCAGGCTTCATTTCAAGACGAAGCGGGTCGAAGACAGGCCAAAAAATAGAGAAAAAAAAAATTTCCTTCCTATCCGTTCAAACCGAACCGAGTTAGAAAATTCAAAAATAAATGCAAAAAAATTTTAAAAATTAAAAACATCATCCAGGCTTCATTTTCAAGATGAAACGGTCAAGACAGGCTGAAAAATAGAGAACAAAAAAAAATTTCCTTCCTATCCGTTCAAACCCGACCCGAGTTAGAAAATTCAAAAATAAATGCAAAAAAATTTTAAAAATTAAAAAACATCATCCAGGCTTCATTTCAAGGCGAAAGCGGTCAAGACAGGCGAAAAAATAGAGAAGAAAAAAAAATTTCCTTCCTATCCGTTCAACCCGACCCGAGTTAGAAAATTCAAAAATAAATGCAAAAAAAAAAATTTTAAAAATTAAAAAAAACATCATCCAGGCTTCATTCAAAAACGCAAAAAAAAAAATTAAAAAACATCATCGGGGAACGGGTCAGAAAAAGAAAAATAGAGAACAAAAAAATTTCCTTCCTATCCGTTCAAACCCGACCGAGTTAGAAAATTCAAAAATAAATGCAAAAAAATTTTAAAAATTAAAAAACATCATCCAGGCTTCATTTCAAGATGAACCGGTCAAGGACAGGCCGAAAAATAGAGAACAAAAGAAATTTCCTTTCTATCCGTTCAAACCCGACCCGAGTTAGAAAATTCAAAAATAAATGCAAAAAAATTCTAAAAATTAAAAACATCATCCAGGTTTCATTTCAAGACGAAACGGGTCAAGACAGGCCAAAAAAAGAGAGAAAAAAATTTCTTCCTATCGTTCAAACCCGACCCGAGTTAGAAAATTCAAAAATAAATGCAAAAAAATTTTAAAAATTAAAAAACATCATATAGGCTTCATTTCAAGACGAAACGGGGGAAAGAGGCTGAAAAATAGAGAAGAAAAAAATTTCCTTCCTATCCGTTTGAACCCGAGGCCGAGTTAGAAAATTCAAAAATAAATGCAAAAAAATTAAAAATTAAAAAACATCATCCATGCTTCATTTCAAAGACGAAACGGGTCAGGAGGATGAAAAAAATAGAGAAAAAAAAATTTCCTTCCTATCCGTTCAAACTCGAACCGAGTTAGAAAATTCAAAAATAAATGCAAAAAAATTTAAAAATTAAAAACATCATCTAGGCTTCATTTCAAGATGAAACGGGTCAGGACAGGTGAAAAATAGAGAACAAAAAAAAAATTTCCTTCCTATCCGTTCAACCCGAGCCGAGTTAGAAAATTCAAAAATAAATGCAAAAAAATTTTAAAAATTAAAAAACATCATCCAGGCTTCATTTCAAGGAAAGCGGGCCAAGACAGGCGAAAAATAGAGAAAAAAATAATTTCCTTCCTATCCGTTCAAACCCGACCGAGTTAGAAAATTCAAAAATAAATGCAAAAAAATTCTAAAAATTAAAAAACATCATCCAGGCTTCATTTCAAGACGAAACGGGTCAGGACAGAGCTGAAAAATAGAGAACAAAAAAATTTCCTTCCTATCCGTTCAAACCGGCCGAGTTAGAAAATTCAAAAATAAATGCAAAAAAATTTTAAAAATTAAAAAACAACATCCAGGCTTCATTTCAAGGCGAAGCGGGTCGGACAGTCAGAAAAATAGAGAAGAAAAAAATTTCCTTCCTATCCGTTCAAACCCGACCCGAGTTAGAAAATTCAAAAATAAATGCAAAAAAATTTTAAAAATTAAAAAACATCATCCAGGCTTCATTTCAAGACGAAGCGGGTTAGGACAGGCGAAAAATAGATAACAAAAAAATTTCCTTCCTATCGTTCAAACCCAGGCCGAGTTAGAAAATTCAAAAATAAATGCAAAAAAATTTTAAAAATTAAAAAACATCATCCAGGTTTCATTTCAAGATGAAACGGGCCAAGACTGGGCAAAAAATAGAGAGCAAAAAAAATTTCCTTCCTATCCGTTCAAACCCGACCCGAGTTAGAAAATTCAAAAATAAATGCAAAAAAATTTTAAAAATTAAAAAACATCATCCAGGCTTCATTTCAAGACGAAATGGGTCAAGGACAGGCGAAAAATAGAGAAAAAAAATTTCCTTCCTATCCGTTCAAACCGACCGAGTTAGAAAATTCAAAAATAAATGCAAAAAAATTTTAAAAATTAAAAAAACATCATCCAGGCTTCATTTCAAAAATAAATGACGAAGTCGGGGAGGAAGTGAAAAATAGAGAACAAAAAAATTTCCTTCCTATCCGTTCAAACCCGAGGCCGAGTTAGAAAATTCAAAAATAAATGCAAAAAAATTTTAAAAATTAAAAAACAACATCCAGGCTTCATTTCAAGACGAAATGGGTCGGAACAGGCCGAAAAATAGAGAAGAAAAAAAAATTTCCTTCCTATCCGTCAAACCCGACCCGAGTTAGAAAATTCAAAAATAAATGCAAAAAAATTTTAAAAATTAAAAAACATCATCCAGGCTTCATTTCAAGATGAAACGGGTCAAGGACACAGGCGGAAAAATAGAGAACAAAAATAATTTCCTTCCTATCCGTTCAAACCCGACCCGAGTTAGAAAATTCAAAAATAAATGCAAAAAAATTTCAAAAATTAAAAAACATCATCCAGGCTTCATTTCAAGACGAAGCGGTCAAGGAAAGGCCGAAAAATAGAGAACAAAAAAATTTCCTTCCTATCCGTTCAAACCCGATCCGAGTTTGAAAATTCAAAAATAAATGCAAAAAATTCTAAAAATTAAAAAACATCATCCAGGTTTCATTTCAATACGAAACGGGTGAAGACAGGAAAAAAATAGAAGAAAAAAAATTTCCTTCCTATCGTTCAAACCCAGGCCGAGTTAGAAAATTCAAAAATAAATGCAAAAAAATTTTAAAAATTAAAAAACATCATCTAGGCTTCATTTCAAGACGAAATGGGTCAGGATAAGGCTGAAAAATAGAGAAGAAAAAAAAATTTCCTTCCTATCCGTTTCAAACCCAGGCCGAGTTAGAAAATTCAAAAATAAATGCAAAAAAATTTTAAAAATTAAAAAACATCATCCAGGCTTCATTGAGTTCTTGATGAAATGGGTCAGGACAGGTGAAAAATAGAGAGAAAAAAATTTCCTTCCTATCCGTTCAACCCGACCCGAGTTAGAAAATTCAAAAATAAATGCAAAAAAATTTTAAAAATTAAAAAACAACATCCAGGCTTCATTTCAAGACAAGCGGGTCGGGACAGGCGAGAAAAATAGAGAACAAAATAATTTCCTTCCTATCCGTTCAAACCCGGACCGAGTTAGAAAATTCAAAAATAAATGCAAAAAAATTTCAAAAATTAAAAAACATCATCCAGGCTTCATTTCAAGAGAAACCGGTCAAGGACAGGCCGAAAAATAGAGAACAAAAGTAATTTCCTTTCTATCCGTTCAAACCCGGCCGAGTTAGAAAATTCAAAAATAAATGCAAAAAAATTCTAAAAATTAAAACACATCATCCAGGTTTCATTTCAAGACGAAGCGGTCGAAGGACAGGCCAAAAAAGAGAAGAAAAAAAAAATTTCTTCCTATCGTTCAAACCCGAGCCGAGTTAGAAAATTCAAAAATAAATGCAAAAAAATTTTAAAAATTAAAAAAACATCATATAGGCTTCATTTCAAGACGAAGCGGGTCAAAGAAAGGGTGAAAAATAGAGAAAAAAAAAAATTTCCTTCCTATCCGTTCAAACCCGAATAGAGAGTTAGAAAATTCAAAAATAAATGCAAAAAAATTTTAAAAATTAAAAAACATCATCCAGGCTTCATTTCAAGACGAAACGGGTCAAGGACAGGCCGAAAAAAAGAGAGAAAAAAATTTCCTTCCTATCCGTTCAAACCCGACCCGAGTTAGAAAATTTCAAAAATAAATGCAAAAAAATTTAAAAATTAAAAAACATCATCTAGGCTTTCATTTCAAGATGAAGCGGGTCAGGGAAAAATAGTGGAAAATAGAGAACAAAAAAAAAATTTCCTTCCTATCCGTTCAAACCCGACCCGAGTTAGAAAATTCAAAAATAAATGCAAAAAAATTTTAAAAATTAAAAAACATCATCCAGGCTTCATTTCAAGACAAAACGGGTCAAGACAGGGCGAAAAATAGAGAACAAAAAAAATTTCCTTCCTATCCGTTCAAACCCGGCCGAGTTAGAAAATTCAAAAATAAATGCAAAAAAATTTTAAAAATTAAAAAACATCATCCAGGCTTCATTTCAAAAGAAGAAGCGGGTCGGGGACAGGAAAAAAATAGAGAACAAAAAAATTTCCTTCCTATCCGTTCAAACCCGACCGAGTTAGAAAATTCAAAAATAAATGCAAAAAAATTCTAAAAATTAAAAAACATCATCCAGGCTTCATTTCAAGATGAAAGGGGTCAGGACAGGTAGAAAAAATAGAGAACAAAAAAATTTCCTTTCTATCCGTTCAACCCGACCCGAGTTAGAAAATTCAAAAATAAATGCAAAAAAATTCTAAAAATTAAAAACATCATCCAGGTTTCATTTCAAAGAGAAAAGGTCAAGACAGGCCAAAAAATAGAGATGAAAAAAATTTCTTCCTATCGTTCAACCCGACCCGAGTTAGAAAATTCAAAAATAAATGCAAAAAAATTTAAAAATTAAAAAACATCATCCAGGCTTCATTTCAAGACGAAAGCGGGTCGGAAGAGGCTGAAAAATAGAGAACAAAAAAATTTCCTTCCTATCCGTTCAAACCCGACCCGAGTTAGAAAATTCAAAAATAAATGCAAAAAAATTTTAAAAATTAAAAAACATCATCCAGGCTTCATTTCAAGGCGAAGCGGGTCGGGACAGAGGCAAAAAAATAGAGAAGAAAAAAATTTCCTTCCTATCCGTTCAAACTCGAACCGAGTTAGAAAATTCAAAAATAAATGCAAAAAAATTTTAAAAAAAAAATTTAAAAATTAAAAAACATCATCTACGAGTTAGAAAATTTTCATTTTTTAAAAAACAAGCTTCATTTCAAGGTCAAAGGGAAAGGTGAAAAATAGAGAAGAAAAAAATTTCCTTCCTATCCGTTCAAACCCGACCCGAGTTAGAAAATTCAAAAATAAATGCAAAAAAATTTTAAAAATTAAAAAAACATCATCCAGGCTTCATTTCAAGAGAAAGGGGTCCAAGACAGGCGAAAAAAGAGAAAAAAAAAATTTCCTTCCTATCCGTTCAAACCCGACCGAGTTAGAAAATTCAAAAATAAATGCAAAAAAATTCTAAAAATTAAAAAACATCATCCAGGCTTCATTTCAAGATGAAGCGGGTCGGAGACAGGTGAAAAAATAGAGAACAAAAAAATTTCCTTCCTATCCGTTCAAACCCGACCGAGTTAGAAAATTCAAAAATAAATGCAAAAAAATTTTAAAAATTAAAAAACAACATCCAGGCTTCATTTCAAGGAAAGCTCAAAAATAGAGAACAAAAAAATTTCCTTCCTAAGGAGTTAGAGAATTCAAAAATAAATGCAAAAAATTTTAAAAAAAACATCAGAGAAGAAGCGAAAAAAAAAATTTCCTTCCTATCCGTTTTCAACCCGAGGCCGAGTTAGAAAATTCAAAAATAAATGCAAAAAAATTTTAAAAATTAAAAAACATCATCCAGGCTTCATTTCAAGGAAGCGGGTTAAGACAGGCGAAAAATAGAGAGAAAAAAAAATTTCCTTCCTATCCGTTCAAACCCGAGGCCGAGTTAGAAAATTCAAAAATAAATGCAAAAAATTTTAAAAATTAAAAAACATCATCCAGGCTTCATTTCAAGATGAAGCAGGTCAGGAAGACAGAAAAAAAAAGAGAGAAGAAAAAAATTTCCTTCCTATCCGTTCAAACCCGACCCGAGTTAGAAAATTCAAAAATAAATGCAAAAAATTTTAAAAATTAAAAAACATCATCCAGGCTTCATTTCAAGGAAAATGGGTCAAGACAAAAAAAATAGAGAGAAAAAAATTTCCTTCCTATCCGTTCAAACCCGAGCCGAGTTAGAAAATTCAAAAATAAATGCAAAAAATTTTAAAAATTAAAAAACATCATCCAGGCTTCATTTCAAAGGCGAAGCGGGTGGAGGAAAGGCGAAAAATAGAGAAGAAAAAAATTTCCTTCCTATCCGTTCAAACCCGACCCGAGTTAGAAAATTCAAAAATAAATGCAAAAAAATTTTAAAAAATAAAAAAACATCATCCAGGCTTCATTTCAAGGCGAAGCGGTCAAGGAAAGGCCGAAAAATAGAGAACAAAAAAATTTCCTTCCTATCCGTTCAACCCGATCCGAGTTAGAAAATTCAAAAATAAATGCAAAAAAATTCTAAAAATTAAAAAACATCATCCAGGCTTCATTTCAATACGAAACGGGTGAAGACAGGGCCAAAAAATAGAGAAGAAAAAAATTTCCTTCCTATCGTTCAAACCCGGCCGAGTTAGAAAATTCAAAAATAAATGCAAAAAAATTTTAAAAATTAAAAAACATCATCCAGGCTTCATTTCAAGACGAAATGGGTCAAGGATAGGCTGAAAAATAGAGAAAAAAAAATTTCCTTCCTATCGTTCAAACCCGACCCGAGTTAGAAAATTCAAAAATAAATGCAAAAAAATTTTAAAAATTAAAAAACATCATCCAGGCTTCATTTTCTTGACGAAATGGGTCAAGACAGGCTGAAAAATAGAGAGAAAAAAATTTCCTTCCTATCCGTTCAAACCCGACCCGAGTTAGAAAATTCAAAAATAAATGCAAAAAAATTTTAAAAATTAAAAAACAACATCCAGGCTTCATTTCAAGACGAAGCGGGGTCAGGGAAGGTGAAAAATAGAGAAAAAAAAAAATTTCCTTCCTATCCGTTCAAACCCGACCCGAGTTAGAAAATTCAAAAATAAATGCAAAAAAATTCTAAAAATTAAAAAACATCATCCAGGCTTCATTTCAAGATAAAAGCGGGTCAAGGACAGGCCGAAAAATAGAGAAGAAAAAAATTTCCTTTCTATCCGTTCAAACCCAGGCCGAGTTAGAAAATTCAAAAATAAATGCAAAAAATTCTAAAAATTAAAAAACATCATCCAGGCTTCATTTCAAGACGAAGCGGGTCGAAGAAAGGCCAAAAAATAGAGAAAAAAAAATTTCATTCCTATCGTTCAAACCCGGCCGAGTTAGAAAATTCAAAAATAAATGCAAAAAAATTTTAAAAATTAAAAAACATCATCCAGGCTTCATTTCAAGACGAAGCGGGTCAGAGAAAGGCTGAAAAATAGAGAAAAAAAAAATTTCCTTCCTATCCGTTCAAACCCGACCCGAGTTAGAAAATTCAAAAATAAATGCAAAAAAATTTTAAAAATTAAAAAACATCATCCAGGCTTCATTTCAAGACGAAGCGGGTCAGAGAAAGGCTGAAAAATAGAGAAGAAAAAAATTTCCTTCCTATCCGTTCAAACCCGAACCGAGTTAGAAAATTCAAAAATAAATGCAAAAAAATTTTAAAAATTAAAAAAACATCATCCAGGCTTCATTTCAAGACGAAACGAGTCAAGGACAGGCCGAAAAATAGAGAAGAAAAAAATTTCCTTCCTATCCGTTCAAACCCGACCCGAGTTAGAAAATTCAAAAATAAATGCAAAAAAATTTTAAAAATTAAAAAACATCATCCAGGCTTCATTTCAAGGCGAAGCGGGTCAAGACAAGGCCGAAAAATAGAGAAGAAAAAAATTTCCTTCCTATCCGTTCAAACCCGGCCGAGTTAGAAAATTCAAAAATAAATGCAAAAAAATTTTAAAAATTAAAAAACATCATCCAGGCTTCATTTCAAGACGAAACGGGTCGAGGAAAGGCTAGAAAAATAGAGAAGAAAAAAATTTCCTTCCTATCCGTTCAAACCCGACCCGAGTTAGAAAATTCAAAAATAAATGCAAAAAAATTCTAAAAATTAAAAAACATCATCCAGGCTTCATTTTCAAGATGAACGGGTCAAGGACAGGCGAAAAATAGAGAAGAAAAAAATTTCCTTCCTATCCGTTCAAACCCGGCCCGAGTTAGAAAATTCAAAAATAAATGCAAAAAAATTCTAAAAATTAAAAAACATCATCCAGGCTTCATTTCAAGACGAAATGGGTCGAAGACGAGGCTAAAAAAATAGAGATGAAAAAAATTTCCTTCCTATCCGTTCAACCCGAGGCCGAGTTAGAAAATTCAAAAATAAATGCAAAAAAATTTTAAAAATTAAAAAAACATCATCCAGGCTTCATTTCAAGACGAAGCGGGTCGAAGACAGGCTGAAAAATAGAGAACAAAAAAATTTCCTTCCTATCCGTTTGAACCCGACCCGAGTTAGAAAATTCAAAAATAAATGCAAAAAAATTTTAAAAATTAAAAAACATCATCCAGGCTTCATTTCAAGACGAAGCGGGTCAGGGACAGGCCAAAAAATAGAGAAGAAAAAAAAATTTCCTTCCTATCCGTTCAAACCCGAACCGAGTTAGAAAATTCAAAAATAAATGCAAAAAAATTTAAAAATTAAAAAACATCATCCAGGCTTCATTTCAAGATAAAGCGAGTCGGAGGACAGGCGAAAAAAAATAGAGAAGAAAAAAAATTTCCTTCCTATCCGTTTCAACCCGAGGCCGAGTTAGAAAATTCAAAAATAAATGCAAAAAAATTTTAAAAATTAAAAAACATCATCCAGGCTTCATTTCAAGGCGAAAGCGGGTCAAGACAGGCCAAAAAAGATAGAAGAAAAAAAATTTCCTTCCTATCCGTTCAAACCCGACACGAGTTAGAAAATTCAAAAATAAATGCAAAAAAATTCTAAAAATTAAAAAACATCATCCAGGCTTCATTTCAAGATGAAACGGGTCGGAGACAGAAAGAAAAATAGAGAAGAAAAAAATTTCCTTCCTATCCGTTCAAACCCGACCCGAGTTAGAAAATTCAAAAATAAATGCAAAAAAATTTTAAAAATTAAAAAACAACATCCAGGCTTCATTTCAAGACGAAATGGGTCAGGACAGGCCAAAAAAATAGAGAAGAAAAAAATTTCCTTCCTATCCGTTCAAACCCGACCCGAGTTAGAAAATTCAAAAATAAATGCAAAAAAATTTTAAAAATTAAAAAACATCATCCAGGCTTCATTTCAAGAAAAGCGGGTTAGTCAGACAGGCGAAAAATAGAACAAAAAAATTTCCTTCCTATCCGTTCAAACCCGGCCGAGTTAGAAAATTCAAAAATAAATGCAAAAAAATTTTAAAAATTAAAAAACATCATCCAAGCTTCATTTCAAGATGAAACGGTCAAGACAGGCAAAAAATAGAGAACAAAAAAATTTCCTTCCTATCCGTTCAAACCCGGCCGAGTTAGAAAATTCAAAAATAAATGCAAAAAAATTCTAAAAATTAAAAAACATCATCCAGGCTTCATTTCAAGACAAAGCGGGTCAAGGAGGAAAGTAGAAAAATAGAGAAGAAAAAAAATTTCCTTCCTATCCGTTCAAACCCAGGCCGAGTTAGAAAATTCAAAAATAAATGCAAAAAAATTTTAAAAATTAAAAAACATCATCCAGGCTTCATTTCAAGAGAAACGGGTCGGAGACAGCCGAAAAATAGAGAAGAAAAAAATTTCCTTCCTATCCGTTCAAACCCGGCCGAGTTAGAAAATTCAAAAATAAATGCAAAAAAATTTTAAAAATTAAAAAACATCATCCAGGCTTCATTTCAAGACGAAATGGGTCAAAACAGGCTGAAAAATAGAGAGAAAAAAATTTCCTTCCTATCCGTTCAAACCCGACCCGAGTTAGAAAATTCAAAAATAAATGCAAAAAAATTTTAAAAATTAAAAAACATCATCCAGGCTTCATTTCAAGATGAAGCGGTCAAGGACAGGCGGAAAAATAGAGAACAAAAAAATTTCATTCCTATCCGTTCAAACCCGGCCGAGTTAGAAAATTCAAAAATAAATGCAAAAAAATTCTAAAAATTAAAAAACATCATCCAGGCTTCATTTCAAGACGAAGCGGTCAAGGAAAGGCCGAAAAATAGAGAACAAAAAAAATTTCCTTCCTATCCGTTCAAACCCGATCCGAGTTAGAAAATTCAAAAATAAATGCAAAAAAATTCTAAAAATTAAAAAACATCATCCAGGCTTCATTTCAAGACGAAGCGGGTGAAGACAGGAAAAAAATAGAGAAGAAAAAAATTTCCTTCCTATCCGTTCAAACCCGACCCGAGTTAGAAAATTCAAAAATAAATGCAAAAAAATTTTAAAAATTAAAAAACATCATCCAGGCTTCATTTCAAGACGAAATGGGTCAGGATAAGGGCGAAAAATAGAGAAGAAAAAAATTTCCTTCCTATCCGTTTGAACCCGACCCGAGTTAGAAAATTCAAAAATAAATGCAAAAAAATTTTAAAAATTAAAAAAACATCATCCAGGCTTCATTTCAAGATGAAATGGGTCGAGACAAATTGAAAAATAGAGAGAAAAAAATTTCCTTCCTATCCGTTCAAACCCGGCCGAGTTAGAAAATTCAAAAATAAATGCAAAAAAATTTTAAAAATTAAAAAACAACATCCAGGCTTCATTTCAAGACGAAACGGGTCAGGACAGAGGCGAAGAAAAATAGAGAACAAAAATAATTTCCTTCCTATCCGTTCAAACCCGACCCGAGTTAGAAAATTCAAAAATAAATGCAAAAAAATTCTAAAAATTAAAAAACATCATCCAGGCTTCATTTCAAGATGAAAGCGGGTCAAGGAGAAAGGCGAAAAATAGAGAAGAAAAAAATTTCCTTCCTATCGTTCAAACCCGACCCGAGTTAGAAAATTCAAAAATAAATGCAAAAAAATTTTAAAAATTAAAAAACATCATCCAGGCTTCATTTCAAGACGAAATGGGTCAAGGACAGGCGAAAAATAGAGAACAAAAAAATTTCCTTCCTATCCGTTCAACCCGGCCGAGTTAGAAAATTCAAAAATAAATGCAAAAAAATTTTAAAAATTAAAAAACATCATCCAGGCTTCATTTCAAGACGAAATGGGTCGAAACAGACAGGCGAAAAATAGAGAAAAAAAAAATTTCCTTCCTATCCGTTCAAACCCGACCCGAGTTAGAAAATTCAAAAATAAATGCAAAAAAATTTTAAAAATTAAAAAAACATCATCCAGGCTTCATTTCAAGACGAAGCGGGTCAAGGAAAGGCGGAAAAATAGAGAACAAAAAAATTTCCTTCCTATCCGTTCAAACCCGACCCGAGTTAGAAAATTCAAAAATAAATGCAAAAAAATTCTAAAAATTAAAAAACATCATCCAGGCTTCATTTCAAGACGAAACGGTCAAGGAAAGGCCGAAAAATAGAGAACAAAAAAATTTCCTTCCTATCCGTTCAAACCCGATCCGAGTTAGAAAATTCAAAAATAAATGCAAAAAAATTCTAAAAATTAAAAAACATCATCCAGGCTTCATTTCAAGATGAAACGGGTGAAGACAGGCGAGAAAAATAGAGAAAAAAAAAATTTCCTTCCTATCCGTTCAAACCCGAGCCGAGTTAGAAAATTCAAAAATAAATGCAAAAAAATTTTAAAAATTAAAAAACATCATCTAGGCTTCATTTCAAGACGAAATGGGTCAGGATAGGCTGAAAAATAGAGAACAAAAAAAATTTCCTTCCTATCCGTTCAAACCCGACCGAGTTAGAAAATTCAAAAATAAATGCAAAAAAATTTTAAAAATTAAAAAACATCATCCAGGCTTCATTTCAAGGATGAAATGGGTCAAGGACAGGCTGAAAAATAGAGAATCAAAAAAAAATTTCCTTCCTATCCGTTCAAACCCGCCGAGTTAGAAAATTCAAAAATAAATGCAAAAAAATTTTAAAAATTAAAAAACAACATCCAGGCTTCATTTCAAGACGAAGCGGGTCGAGGACAGGCAGAAAAATAGAGAACAAAAATAATTTCCTTCCTATCCGTTCAAACCCGACTCGAGTTAGAAAATTCAAAAATAAATGCAAAAAAATTTTAAAAATTAAAAAACATCATCCAGGCTTCATTTCAAGATGAAATGGGTCAAGGAGAAAGGCTGAAAAATAAAGAAGAAAAAAATTTCCTTCCTATCCGTTCAAACCCGACCCGAGTTAGAAAATTCAAAAATAAATGCAAAAAAATTCTAAAAATTAAAAAACATCATCCAGGCTTCATTTCAAGACGAAACGAATCGAAGAGACAGGCCAAAAAATAGAGAAGAAAAAAATTTCTTCCTATCGATTCAAACCGACCGAGTTAGAAAATTCAAAAATAAATGCAAAAAAATTTTAAAAATTAAAAAACATCATATAGGCTTCATTTCAAGGAGAAACGGGTCGGAGGAGTTGAAAAAATAGAGTAAAAAAAAATTTCCTTCCTATCCGTTCAAACCCGGCCGAGTTAGAAAATTCAAAAATAAATGCAAAAAAATTTTAAAAATTAAAAAACATCATCTAGGCTTCATTTCAAGACGAAACGGGTCAAGACAGGCCAAAAAATAGAGAACAAAAAAAATTTCCTTCCTATCCGTTCAAACTCGAACCGAGTTAGAAAATTCAAAAATAAATGCAAAAAAATTTTAAAAATTAAAAAACATCATCTAGGCTTCATTTCAAGACGAAACGAATGGGGACAGCCTGAAAAAATAGAGAACAAAAAAATTTCCTTCCTATCCGTTCAAACCCGAGCCGAGTTAGAAAATTCAAAAATAAATGCAAAAAAATTTTAAAAATTAAAAAACATCATCCAGGCTTCATTTCAAGGCGAAACGGGCCAAAGACAGGCGAAAAATAGAGAACAAAAAAATTTCCTTCCTATCCGTTCAAACCCGAGGCCGAGTTAGAAAATTCAAAAATAAATGCAAAAAAATTTTAAAAATTAAAAAACATCATCCAGGCTTCATTTCAAATGAAACGGGTCGGGGACAGGCAGAAAAATAGAGAACAAAAAAAATTTCCTTCCTATCCGTTCAAACCCGGCCGAGTTAGAAAATTCAAAAATAAATGCAAAAAAATTTTAAAAATTAAAAAACATCATCCAGGCTTCATTTCAAGACGAAATGGGTCAAGGATAGGCTGAAAAATAGAGAAAAAAAAAATTTCCTTCCTATCCGTTTTCAAACCCGACCCGAGTTAGAAAATTCAAAAATAAATGCAAAAAAATTTAAAAATTAAAAAACATCATCCAGGCTTCATTTCTTGACGAAATGGGTAAAGACAGGCTGAAAAATAGAGATCAAAAAAATTTCCTTCCTATCCGTTCAAACCCGACCCGAGTTAGAAAATTCAAAAATAAATGCAAAAAAATTTTAAAAATTAAAAAACATCATCCAGGCTTCATTTCAAGATGAAGCAGGTCAAGGACTAGCCAGGAAAAATAGAGAACAAAAAAATTTCCTTTCTATCCGTTCAAACCCGACCCGAGTTAGAAAATTCAAAAATAAATGCAAAAAAATTCTAAAAATTAAAAAACATCATCCAGGCTTCATTTCAAGACGAAGCGGGTGAAGACAGGCAAAAAAATAGAGAAGAAAAAAAATTTTCTTCCTATATCGTTCAAACCCGACCCGAGTTAGAAAATTCAAAAATAAATGCAAAAAAATTTTAAAAATTAAAAAACATCATATAGGCTTCATTTCAAGATGAAACGGGTCAGGACAAAGGCTGAAAAATAGAGAACAAAAAAATTTCCTTCCTATCCGTTTGAACCCGACCCGAGTTAGAAAATTCAAAAATAAATGCAAAAAAATTTTAAAAATTAAAAAACATCATCCAGGCTTCATTTCAAGACGAAGCGGGTCAAGGACAGGCCAAAAAATAGAGAAAAAAAAAATTTCCTTCCTATCCGTTTCAACTCGAACCGAGTTAGAAAATTCAAAAATAAATGCAAAAAAATTTTAAAAATTAAAAAACATCATCTAGGCTTTATTTCATGATGAAAAACGAGTCGGACAGGGGGAAAAATAGAGAGAAAAAAAAATTTTTCCTTCCTATCCGTTCAAACCCGACCCGAGTTAGAAAATTCAAAAATAAATGCAAAAAAATTTTAAAAATTAAAAACATCATCCAAGCTTCATTTCAAGATTAAAATGGGTCAAGACAGGCCGAAAAATAGAGAACAAAAAAAATTTCCTTCCTATCCGTTCAACCCGAGCCGAGTTAGAAAATTCAAAAATAAATGCAAAAAAATTCTAAAAATTAAAAAACATCATCCAGGCTTCATTTCAAGACAAAACGGGTCAAGGAGACAGGCTGAAAAATAGAGAACAAAAAAATTTCCTTCCTATCCGTTCAAACCCGACCCGAGTTAGAAAATTCAAAAATAAATGCAAAAAAATTTTAAAAATTAAAAAACACATCATCCAGGCTTCATTTCAAGGCGAAGCGGGTCGGAGAAGACAAAGGCCGAAAAATAGAGAAGAAAAAAAATTTCCTTCCTATCCGTTCAAACCCGACCGAGTTAGAAAATTCAAAAATAAATGCAAAAAAATTTTAAAAATTAAAAAACATCATCCAGGCTTCATTTTCAAGGCGAAATGGGTCGGGAAAGGCTGAAAAATAGAGATAAAAAAAAATTTCCTTCCTATCCGTTTGAACCCGACCCGAGTTAGAAAATTCAAAAATAAATGCAAAAAAATTTCAAAAATTAAAAAACATCATCCAGGCTTCATTTCAAGATGAAGCGGGTCAAGGACACAGCCCGAAAAATTGAGAAGAAAAAAAAATTTCCTTTCTATCCGTTCAAACCCGACCCGAGTTAGAAAATTCAAAAATAAATGCAAAAAATTTTAAAAATTAAAAAACATCATCCAGGCTTCATTTCAAGACGAAACGGGCGAAGGAAAGGCCAAAAAATAGAGAAGAAAAAAAATTTCTTCCTATCGTTTGAACCCGACCCGAGTTAGAAAATTCAAAAATAAATGCAAAAAAATTTTAAAAATTAAAAAACATCATAGGCTTCATTTCAAGACGAAACGGGTCAAGACAGGCTGAAAAATAGAGAAGAAAAAAAAATTTCCTTCCTATCCGTTTGAACCCGACCCGAGTTAGAAAATTCAAAAATAAATGCAAAAAATTTTAAAAAAATTAAAAAACATCATCCAGGCTTCATTTCAAGACGAAACGGGTCAGACAGGGCGAAAAATAGAGAAGAAAAAAATTTCCTTCCTATCCGTTCAAACCCGACCCGAGTTAGAAAATTCAAAAATAAATGCAAAAAAATTTTAAAAATTAAAAAAACATCATCCAGGCTTCATTTCAAGATGAAACGGGTCAAAAAGGACGGGCAGCAAAAAATAGAGAACAAAAAAATTTCCTTCCTATCCGTTCAAACCCCGCCGAGTTAGAAAATTCAAAAATAAATGCAAAAAAATTTTAAAAATTAAAAAACATCATCCAGGCTTCATTTCAAAGGAAAGGGTTCAGGGACAGGCGAAAAATAGAGAACGAAAAAAATTTCCTTCCTATCGTTCAAACCCGACCCGAGTTAGAAAATTCAAAAATAAATGCAAAAAAATTTTAAAAATTAAAAAACATCATCCAGGCTTCATTTCAAGATGAAACGGGTCAAAGACAGGTGAAAAATAGAGAGAAAAAAAATTTCCTTCCTATCCGTTCAACCCGACCCGAGTTAGAAAATTCAAAAATAAATGCAAAAAAATTTTAAAAATTAAAAAACATCATCCAGGCTTCATTTCAAGACGAAAAATGGGAAAAAAATTTCTTCCTAGTTTCAAACGACCGAGTTAGAAAATTCAAAAATAAATGCGAAAAATAGAGAAAAAAAAAAATTTCCTTCCTATCCGTTCGAACCCGACCCGAGTTAGAAAATTCAAAAATAAATGCAAAAAAATTTTAAAAATTAAAAAACATCATCCAGGCTTCATTTCAAGACGAAACGGGTCAGGACAGGCGGAAAAATAGAGAACAAAATAATTTCCTTCCTATCCGTTCAAACCCGACCCGAGTTAGAAAATTCAAAAATAAATGCAAAAAAATTTTAAAAATTAAAAAACATCATCCAAGCTTCATTTCAAGACGAAATGGGTCAGGAAAGGCCGAAAAATAGAGAACAAAAATAATTTCCTTCCTATCCGTTCGAACCCGATCCGAGTTTGAAAATTCAAAAATAAATGCAAAAAAATTCTAAAAATTAAAAAACATCATCCAGGTTTCATTTCAATACGAAACGGGTGAAGACAAAAGTAAAAAATAGAGAAAAAAAAAAAATTTCATTCCTATCCGTTCAAACCCGACCCGAGTTAGAAAATTCAAAAATAAATGCAAAAAAATTTTAAAAATTAAAAAACATCATCTAGGCTTCATTTCAAGATGGAAGCGGGTCGAGGCTAAGCGGAAAAATAGAGAACAAAAAAATTTCCTTCCTATCCGTTCAACCCGACCCGAGTTAGAAAATTCAAAAATAAATGCAAAAAAATTTTAAAAATTAAAAAACATCATCCAGGCTTCATTTCAAGACGAAGCGGTCAAGGAAAGGCGGAAAAATAGAGAACAAAAATAATTTCCTTCCTATCCGTTCAACCCGATCCGAGTTAGAAAATTCAAAAATAAATGCAAAAAAATTTAAAAATTAAAAAACATCATCCAGGCTTCATTTCAAGACGAAGCGGGTCAAGAAAAGGTAAAAAAAATAGAGAACAAAAAAATTTCCTTCCTATCCGTTCAAACCCGATCCGAGTTTGAAAATTCAAAAATAAATGCAAAAAAATTCTAAAAATTAAAAAACGAATCATCCAGGCTTCATTTCAAGACGAAATGGGTGAAGACAAGGCTGAAAAATAGAGAAGAAAAAAATTTCCTTCCTATCGTTTGAACCCGACCCGAGTTAGAAAATTCAAAAATAAATGCAAAAAAATTTTAAAAATTAAAAAACATCATCCAGGCTTCATTTCAAGACGAAATGGGTCGAGGATAGGATGAAAAATAGAGAACAAAAAAATTTCCTTCCTATCCGTTTGAACCCGATCCGAGTTAGAAAATTCAAAAATAAATGCAAAAAAATTTTAAAAATTAAAAAACATCATCCAGGCTTCATTTCAAGACGAAATGGGTCAAGACAGCGAGAAAAATAGAGAACAAAAAAATTTCCTTCCTATCCGTTCAAACCCGACTCGAGTTAGAAAATTCAAAAATAAATGCAAAAAAATTTCAAAAATTAAAAAACATCATCCAGGCTTCATTTCAAGATGAACGGGTCAAGGAAAGCCGAAAAATAGAGAACAAAAGTAATTTCCTTTCTATCCGTTCAAACCCGACCCGAGTTAGAAAATTCAAAAATAAATGCAGAAAAATTCTAAAAATTAAAACACATCATCCAGGGTTTCATTTCAAGACGAAAAGCGGTCGAAGACAAAGCCAAAAAATAGAGAAGAAAAAAATTCTTCCTATCAGTTCAAACCCGACCCGGGTTAGAAAATTCAAAAATAAATGCAAAAAAAATTTTAAAAATTAAAAAACATCATATAGGCTTCATTTCAAGACGAAACGGGTCAGGACAGGCTGAAAAATAGAGAACAAAAAAATTTCCTTCCTATCCGTTTGAACCCGAGCCGAGTTAGAGAATTCAAAAATAAATGCAAAAAAATTTTAAAAATTAAAAAATATCATCCATGCTTCATTTCAAGACGAAACGGGTTAGAGACAGGAAAAAAAATAGAGAACAAAAAAAATTTCCTTCCTATCCGTTCGAACTCGAACCGAGTTAGAGAATTCAAATATAAATGCAAAAAAAATTTAAAAATTAAAATACATCATCTAGGCTTCATTTCAAGACGAAACGAGGGTCGAGACAGTGGAAAAATAGAGAACAAAAAAATTTCCTTCCTATCCGTTTGAACCCGACCGAGTTAGAAAATTCAAAAATAAATGCAAAAAAATTTTAAAAATTAAAAAACATCATCCAGGTTTCATTTCAAGATGAAACGGGCCAAGACAGGCAAAAAAAATAGAAAAAAAATAATTTCCTTCCTATCCGTTCAAACCCGACCCGAGTTAGAAAATTCAAAAATAAATGCAAAAAAATTCTAAAAATTAAAAAACATCATCCAGGCTTCATTTCAAGACGAAGCGGTCAGGACAGGTGAAAAAATAGAGAACGAAAAAAATTTCATTCCTATCCGTTCAAACCCGACCCGAGTTAGAAAATTCAAAAATAAATGCAAAAAAATTTTAAAAATTAAAAAAACATCATCCAGGCTTCATTTTCAAGACGAAGCGGGTCGGGGACAACCTGAAAAATAGAGAACAAAAAAATTTCCTTCCTATCCGTTCGAACCCGACCCGAGTTAGAAAATTCAAAAATAAATGCAAAAAAATTTTAAAAATTAAAAAACATCACCCAGGCTTCATTTCAAGATGAAACGAGTTAGAGACAGGCGAAAAATAGATAACAAAAAAATTTCCTTCCTATCCGTTCAAACCAGGCCGAGTTAGAAAATTCAAAAATAAATGCAAAAAACTTTTAAAAATTAAAAAAAACATCATCCAGGCTTCATTTCAAGATGAAACGGTCAAGGACAGGGCAAAAAATAGAGAAGCAAAAATAATTTCCTTCCTATCCGTTCGAACCCGACCCGAGTTAGAAAATTCAAAAATAAATGAAAAAAACTTTTAAAAATTAAAAAACATCATCCAGGCTTCATTTCAAGACGAAACGGTCAAGACGAGGCTGAAAAATAGAGAACAAAAAAATTTCCTTCCTATCCGTTCGAACCCGACCCGAGTTAGAAAATTCAAAAATAAATGCAAAAAAATTTTAAAAATTAAAAAAACATCATCCAGGCTTCATTTCAAGACGAAATGGGTCAGGACAGGCTGAAAAATAGAGAACAAAAAAAATTTCCTTCCTATCCGTTCAAACCCGACCCGAGTTAGAAAATTCAAAAATAAATGCAAAAAAATTTTAAAAATTAAAAAACAACATCCAGGCTTCATTTCAAGACGAAATGGGTCGGAGGACAGGCGGAAAAATAGAGAACAAAAAAAATTTCCTTCCTATCCGTTCGAACCCGGCCGAGTTAGAAAATTCAAAAATAAATGCAAAAAAATTTCAAAAATTAAAAAACATCATCCAGGCTTCATTTCAAGATGAAGCGGTCAAGGAAAGGCCGAAAAATAGAGAACAAAAATAATTTTTCTTTCTATCCGTTCGAACCCGATCCGAGTTAGAAAATTCAAAAATAAATGCAGAAAAATTCTAAAAATTAAAACACATCATCCAGGTTTCATTTCAAGACGAAACGGGTGAAGACAGGCCAAAAAATAGAGATGAAAAAAAATTTCTTCCTATCAGTTCGAACCCGACCCGAGTTAGAAAATTCAAAAATAAATGCAAAAAAATTTTAAAAATTAAAAAACATCATATAGGCTTCATTTCAAGACGAAATGGGTCAGGATAGGCTGAAAAATAGAGAACAAAAAAAATTTCCTTCCTATCCGTTTGAACCCGAGGCCCGAGTTAGAGAATTCAAAAATAAATGCAAAAAAATTTTAAAAATTAAAAAACATCATCCAGGCTTCATTTCAAGGCGAAACGGGTTAGGACAAGGCTAAAAAATAGAGAACAAAAAAATTTCCTTCCTATCCGTTCGAACTCGAACCGAGTTAGAAAATTCAAAAATAAATGCAAAAAAATTTTAAAAATTAAAAAACATCATCTAGGCTTTCATTTCATGACGAAACGAGTCGGACAGACAGTTGGAAAATAGAGAACAAAAAAAATTTCCTTCCTATCCGTTCGAACCCGACCCGAGTTAGAAAATTCAAAAATAAATGCAAAAAAATTTTAAAAATTAAAAAACATCATCCAGGCTTCATTTCAAGATTAAAGCGGTCAAGACAAGGCAGGCGAAAAATAGAGAAAAAAATAATTTCCTTCCTATCTGTTCGAACCCGACCACGAGTTAGAAAATTCAAAAATAAATGCAAAAAAATTTTAAAAATTAAAAAACATCATCCAGGCTTCATTTCATGACGAAGCGGGTCAGGGAAAGACAGTGAAAAATAGAGAACAAAAAAATTTCCTTCCTATCCGTTCAAACCCGACCGAGTTAGAAAATTCAAAAATAAATGCAAAAAAATTTTAAAAATTAAAAAAACAACATCCAGGCTTCATTTCAAGACGAAATGGGTCAGGACAGTCCGAAAAATAGAGAACCAAAAAAATTTGCTTCCTATCCGTTCGAACCCGACCCGAGTTAGAGAATTCAAAAATAAATGCAAAAAAATTTTAAAAATTAAAAAACATCACCCAGGTTTCATTTCAAGACGAAACGGGTTAGGACAGGCGGAAAAATAGATAACAAAAAAAATTTCCTTCCTATCCGTTTGAACCCGGCCGAGTTAGAAAATTCAAAAATAAATGCAAAAAAATTTTAAAAAATTAAAAAACATCATCCAGGTTTCATTTCAAGATGAAACGGTCAAGGAAAGGCAAAAAATAGAGAACAAAAATAATTTCCTTCCTATCCGTTCGAACCCGATCCGAGTTAGAAAATTCAAAAATAAATGCAAAAAAATTTTAAAAATTAAAAAACATCATCCAGGCTTCATTTCAAGACGAAACGGGTGAAGACAGGCCAAAAAATAGAGAAGAAAAAAAATTTCCTTCCTATCCGTTCGAACCCGAGGCCGAGTTAGAAAATTCAAAAATAAATGCAAAAAACTTTTTAAAAATTAAAAAACATCATCTAGGCTTTATTTCAAGACGAAATGGGTCAAGGATAAAGGCTGAAAAAAATAGAGAACAAAAAAATTTCCTTCCTATCTGTTTGAACCCGACCCGAGTTAGAAAATTCAAAAATAAATGCAAAAAAATTTTAAAAATTAAAAAACATCATCCAGGCTTCATTTCAAGACGAAACGGGTCAGGGACAGGTGAAAAATAGAGAACAAAAAAATTTCCTTCCTATCCGTTCGAACCCGAGGCCGAGTTAGAAAATTCAAAAATAAATGCAAAAAAATTTTAAAAATTAAAAAACATCATCCAGGCTTCATTTCAAGACGAAATGGTCGGAACAGGCCGAAAAATAGAGAACAAAAAAAATTTCCTTCCTATCCGTTCGAACCCGACCCGAGTTAGAAAATTCAAAAATAAATGCAAAAAAATTTCAAAAATTAAAAAACATCATCCAGGCTTCATTTCAAGACGAAACGGTCAAGGAAAGGCCGAAAAATAGAGAAAAAAAATAATTTCCTTCCTATCCGTTCGAACCCGATCCGAGTTTGAAAATTCAAAAATAAATGCAAAAAAATTCTAAAAATTAAAAAACATCATCCAGGTTTCATTTTAATACGAAACGGGTGAAGACAGCTGAAAAATAGAGAAGAAAAAAATTTCCTTCCTATCGTTCAAACCCGAGCCGAGTTAGAAAATTCAAAAATAAATGCAAAAAAATTTTAAAAATTAAAAAACTTCATCTAGGCTTCATTTCAAGACGAAATGGGTCGGGATAGGCTGAAAAATAGAGAACAAAAAAAATTTCCTTCCTATCCGTTTGAACCCGACCCGAGTTAGAGAATTCAAAAATAAATGCAAAAAAATTTTAAAAATTAAAAAACATCATCCAGGCTTCATTTCAAGACGAAATGGGGTAGAGACAGGCCGAAAAATAGAGATCAAAAAAATTTCCTTCCTATCCGTTTGAACCCGACCGAGTTAGAAAATTCAAAAATAAATGCAAAAAAATTTTAAAAATTAAAAAACAACATCCAGGCTTCATTTCAAGATGAAACGGGCCAAGACAGGCAGAAAAATAGAGAACAAAATAATTTCCTTCCTATCCGTTCAAACCCGACTCGAGTTAGAAAATTCAAAAATAAATGCAAAAAAATTTCAAAAATTAAAAAACATCATCCAGGCTTCATTTCAAGATAAACCGGTCAAGGACAGGCGAAAAAAAAGAACAAAAATAATTTCCTTTCTATCCGTTCGAACCCGACCCGAGTTAGAAAATTCAAAAATAAATGCAAAAAAATTCTAAAAATTAAAAAACATCATCCAGGTTTCATTTCAAGACGAAACGGGTCGAAGACAGGACAAAAAAATAGAGAAAAAAAAATTTCTTCCTATCGTTCGAACCCGACCCGAGTTAGAAAATTCAAAAATAAATGCAAAAAATTTTAAAAATTAAAAAACATCATATAGGCTTCATTTCAAGACGAAATGGGTCGAGAACAGGTGAAAAATAGAGAACAAAAAAATTTCCTTCCTATCCGTTTCAAACGAACCCGACCCGAGTTAGAGAATTCAAAAATAAATGCAAAAAAATTTTAAAAATTAAAAAACATCATCCAGGCATCATTTCAAGCGAAACGGGCCAAGACAGGCGGAAAAATAGAGAAAAAAAATAATTTCCTTCCTATCCGTTCGAACCCGACACGAGTTAGAAAATTCAAAAATAAATGCAAAAAAATTCTAAAAATTAAAAAACATCATCCAGGCTTCATTTCAAGATTTAAAACGGTCAAGGAAAGGCCGAAAAATAGAGAACAAAAAAATTTCCTTCCTATCCGTTCAAACCCGATCCGAGTTAGAAAATTCAAAAATAAATGCAAAAAAATTTTAAAAATTAAAAAACATCATCCGGGTTTCATTTCAAGACGAAACGGGTGAAGACAGGGCCAAAAAATAGAGAAAAAAAAATTTCCTTCCTATCCGTTCGAACCCGACCCGAGTTAGAAAATTCAAAAATAAATGCAAAAAAATTTTAAAAATTAAAAAACATCATCCAGGCTTCATTTCAAGACGAAATGGTTAGGATAGGCTGAAAAATAGAGAACAAAAAAATTTCCTTCCTATATGTTTGAACCCGGCCGAGTTAGAGAATTCAAAAATAAATGCAAAAAAATTTTAAAAATTAAAAAAACATCATCCAGGCTTCATTTTTCAAGATGAAACGGGCCAAGACAGGCAAAAAATAGAGATCAAAAAAATTTCCTTCCTATCCGTTCGAACCCGGCCGAGTTAGAAAATTCAAAAATAAATGCAAAAAATTTTAAAAATTAAAAAACATCATCCAGGCTTCATTTCAAGACGAAACGGTCAAGGACAGGCCGAAAAATAGAGAACAAAAATAATTTCCTTCCTATCCGTTCGAACCCGACCCGAGTTAGAAAATTCAAAAATAAATGCAAAAAAAATTTAAAAATTAAAAAACATCATCCAGGCTTACATTTCAAGATAAACAGGTCAAGGACAAAGGTGAAAAATAAAGAACAAAAAAATTTCCTTCCTATCCGTTCGAACCCGACCCGAGTTAGAAAATTCAAAAATAAATGCAAAAAAATTTTAAAAATTAAAAAACATCATCCAAGCTTCATTTCAAGACGAAATGGGTCGAAACAGCCCAAAAAATAGAGAAGAAAAAAAAATTTCTTCCTATCCGTTCGAACCCGACCCGAGGTTAGAAAATTCAAAAATAAATGCAAAAAAATTTTAAAAATTAAAAAAACATCATAGGCTTCATTTCAAGACGAAACGGGTCGGGGACAGCGGAAAAATAGAGAACAAAAAAAATTTCCTTCCTATCCGTTGAACCCGACCCGAGTTAGAAAATTCAAAAATAAATGCAAAAAAATTTTAAAAATTAAAAAAACATCATCCAGGCTTCATTTCAAGACGAAACGATCAAGGAAAGGCCAAAAAATAGAGAACAAAAATAATTTCCTTCCTATCCGTTCGAACCCGATCCGAGTTTGAAAATTCAAAAATAAATGCAAAAAAATTTTAAAAATTAAAACACATCATCCAGGGTTTCATTTTCATGACGAAACGGGTGAAGACAGCCAAAAAATAGAGAAGAAAAAAAATTTCCTTCCTATCCGTTCGAACCCGACCCGAGTTAGAAAATTCAAAAATAAATGTAAAAAAATTTTAAAAATTAAAAAACATCATCCAGGCTTCATTTCAAGACGAAATGGGTCAGGATAGGCTGAAAAATAGAGAAAAAAAAAATTTCCTTCCTATCTGTTTGAACCCGACCCGAGTTAGAAAATTCAAAAATAAATGCAAAAAAATTTTAAAAATTAAAAAACATCATCCAGGCTTCATTTCTTGACGAAATGGGTCAGGACAGGCTAAAAAATAGAGAACAAAAAAATTTCCTTCCTATCCGTCAAAACCCGACCCGAGTTAGAAAATTCAAAAATAAATGCAAAAAAATTTTAAAAATTAAAAAACAACATCCAGGCTTCATTTCAAGACGAAACGGGTCATGACAGACAGTCGAAAAATAGAGAACAAAAATAATTTCCTTCCTATCCGTTCGAACCCGACCGAGTTAGAAAATTCAAAAATAAATGCAAAAACTTTCAAAAATTAAAAACATCATCCAGGCTTTATTTCAAGACGAAACGGGTCAAGGACAGGCCGAAAAATAGATAACAAAATAATTTCCTTCCTATCCGTTTGAACCCGACCCGAGTTAGAAAATTCAAAAATAAATGCAAAAAAATTTTAAAAATTAAAAAACATCATCCAGGTTTCATTTCAAGATGAAACGGGTCAGGACAGGCTGAAAAATAGAGAACAAAAAAAATTTCCTTCCTATCCGTTCGAACCCGACCCGAGTTAGAAAATTCAAAAATAAATGCAAAAAAATTTTAAAAATTAAAAAACAACATCCAGGCTTCATTTCAAGACGAAATGGGTCAAGGACAGGCCGAAAAATAGAGAGCAAAAAAATTTCCTTCCTATCCGTTCGAACCCGACCCGAGTTAGAAAATTCAAAAATAAATGCAAAAAAATTTTAAAAATTAAAAAACATCATCTAGGTATCATTTCAAGACGAAACGGGTCGGGACAGCGGAAAAATAGAGAACAAAAATAATTTCCTTCCTATCCGTTCGAACCCGACCCGAGTTAGAAAATTCAAAAATAAATGCAAAAAAATTTTAAAAATTAAAAAACATCATCCAGGCTTCATTTCAAGACGAAAACGGTCAAGGAAAGGCCGAAAAATAGAGAACAAAAATAATTTCCTTCCTATCCGTTCGAACCCGATCCGAGTTTGAAAATTCAAAAATAAATGCAAAAAAATTTTAAAAATTAAAACACATCATCCAGGTTTCATTTTAATACGAAACGGGTGAAGACAGGCGGAAAAATAGAGAAGAAAAAAATTTCCTTCCTATCCGTTCGAACCCGACCGAGTTAGAAAATTCAAAAATAAATGCAAAAAAATTTTAAAAATTAAAAAACATCATCTAGGCTTCATTTCAAGACGAAATGGGTCAAGGAAGGCTGAAAAATAGAGAACAAAAAAATTTCCTTCCTATCCGTTTGAACCCGATCCGAGTTTGAAAATTCAAAAATAAATGCAAAAAAATTTTAAAAATTAAAAAACATCATCCAGGTTTCATTTCTTGACGAAATGGGTGAAGACAGGCCAAAAAATAGAGATCAAAAAAAATTTCCTTCCTATCCGTTCGAACCCGACCCGAGTTAGAAAATTCAAAAATAAATGCAAAAAAATTTTAAAAATTAAAAAACAACATCCAGGCTTCATTTCAAGACGAAATGGGTTAGGATAAGGCTGAAAAATAGAGAACAAAATAATTTCCTTCCTATCCGTTTGAACCCGACCCGAGTTAGAAAATTCAAAAATAAATGCAAAAAAATTTTTAAAAATTAAAAAACATCATCCAGGCTTCATTTCAAGATAAATGGGTCAAGGGACAGGCTGAAAAATAAAGAACAAAAAAAATTTCCTTTCTATCCGTTCGAACCCGACCCGAGTTAGAAAATTCAAAAATAAATGCAAAAAAATTTTAAAAATTAAAAAACATCATCCAGGTTTCATTTCAAGACGAAACGGGTCGAAGACAGGCCAAAAAATAGAGAACAAAAAAAATTTCTTCCTATCCGTTCGAACCCGACCCGAGTTAGAAAATTCAAAAATAAATGCAAAAAAATTTTAAAAATTAAAAAACATCATATAGGCTTCATTTCAAGATAAAACGGGTCAAGGACAGGCTGAAAAATAGAGAACAAAAAAATTTCCTTCCTATCCGTTTGAACCCGACCCGAGTTAGAAAATTCAAAAATAAATGCAAAAAAATTTTAAAAATTAAAAAATATCATCCAAGTTTCATTTCAAGACGAAACGGGTCGAAGACAAGGCCAAAAAATAGAGAACAAAAAAATTTCTTCCTATCCGTTCGAACTCGAACCGAGTTAGAAAATTCAAAAATAAATGCAAAAAAATTTTAAAAATTAAAAAACATCATCTAGGCTTCATTTCAAGACGAAAACGAGTGGGACAGGTTGGAAAATAGAGAACAAAAAAATTTCCTTCCTATCCGTTTGAACCCGACCCGAGTTAGAAAATTCAAAAATAAATGCAAAAAAATTTTAAAAATTAAAAAATATCATCCATGCATCATTTCAAGACGCATTTAAAACGGGCCAAGACAAGACAGGCCAAAAAATAGAGAACAAAAATAATTTCCTTCCTATCTGTTCGAACCCGACCCGAGTTAGAAAATTCAAAAATAAATGCAAAAAAATTTTAAAAATTAAAAAACAACATCCAGGCTTCATTTCAAGACGAAACGGTCAAGGAAAGGTAGAAAAATAGAGAACAAAAATAATTTCCTTCCTATCCGTTCGAACCCGATCCGAGTTTGAAAATTCAAAAATAAATGCAAAAAATTTCTAAAAATTAAAAAACATCATCCAGGTTTCATTTCAAGATGAACGAGTGAAGACGGGCCAAAAAAGAGAACAAAAAAAATTTCCTTCCTATCCGTTCGAACCCGACCCGAGTTAGAAAATTCAAAAATAAATGCAAAAAAATTTTAAAAATTAAAAAACATCATCTAGGCTTCATTTCAAGACGAAATGGGGCGAAGATAGGCTGAAAAATAGAGAAAAAAAAAATTTCTTCCTATCTGTTTGAACCCGACCCGAGTTAGAAAATTCAAAAATAAATGCAAAAAAATTTTAAAAATTAAAAAACATCATATAGGCTTCATTTCAAGACGAAATGGGTCAGACAGGCTGAAAAATAGAGAACAAAAAAATTTCCTTCCTATCCGTTTGAACCCGACCCAAGTTAGAAAATTCAAAAATAAATGCAAAAAAATTTTAAAAATTAAAAAACAACATCCAGGTTTCATTTCAAGATGAAACGGGCCAAGACTGAGCAAAAAATAGAGAACAAAAATAATTTCCTTCCTATCCGTTCGAACCCGACCCGAGTTAGAAAATTCAAAAATAAATGCAAAAAAATTCTAAAAATTAAAAAACATCATCCAGGTTTCATTTCAAGACGAAGCGGTCAAGGACAGGCCAAAAAAAGAGAAAGAAAAAAATTTCTTCCTATCGATTCGAACCCGACCCGAGTTAGAAAATTCAAAAATAAATGCAAAAAAATTTTAAAAATTAAAAAACATCATATAGGCTTCATTTCAAGACGAAACGGGTCGGGACAGGCTGAAAAATAGAGAACAAAAAAAATTTCCTTCCTATCCGTTTGAACCCGACCCGAGTTAGAAAATTCAAAAATAAATGCAAAAAAATTTTAAAAATTAAAAAATATCATCCAGGCTTCATTTCAAGACGAAATGGGTCGAGACAGGCCAAAAAATAAAGAACAAAAAAAATTTCCTTCCTATCCGTTCGAACTCGAACCGAGTTAGAGAATTCAAAAATAAATGCAAAAAAATTTTAAAATTAAAAACATCATCTAGGCTTTATTTCAAGACGAAACGAGTCGGGACAGGCGGAAAAATAGAGAACAAAAAAATTTCCTTCCTATCCGTTCGAACCCGACCCGAGTTAGAAAATTCAAAAATAAATGCAAAAAATTTTAAAAATTAAAAAACATCATCCAGGCATCATTTCAAGACGAAACGGGCCAAGGAAAGGCCGAAAAATAGAGAACAAAAATAATTTCCTTCCTATCCGTTCGAACCCGATCCGAGTTTGAAAATTCAAAAACAAATGCAAAAAAATTCTAAAAATTAAAAAACATCATCCAGGTTTCATTTTATGACGAAACGAGTGAAGACAGGCCAAAAAATAGAGAAGAAAAAAAAATTTCCTTCCTATCCGTTCAAACCCGACCCGAGTTAGAAAATTCAAAAATAAATGCAAAAAAAATTTTAAAAATTAAAAAACAACATCTAGGCTTCATTTCAAGACGAAATGGGTCGGGATAGGCAGGAAAATAGAGAACAAAAAAATTTCCTTCCTATCCGTTTGAACCCGACCCGAGTTAGAGAATTCAAAAATAAATGCAAAAAAATTTTAAAAATTAAAAAACATCATCCAGGCTTCATTTCAAGACGAAATGGGTTAGGAAAGTGAAAAATAGATAACAAAAAAATTTCCTTCCTATCCGTTTGAACCGACCCGAGTTAGAAAATTCAAAAATAAATGCAAAAAAATTTTAAAAATTAAAAAACATCATCCAGGTTTCATTTCAAGATGAAACGGGTCGGAGGATCAGTGCAAAAAATAGAGAACAAAAATAATTTCCTTCCTATCCGTTCGAACCCGACCGAGTTAGAAAATTCAAAAATAAATGCAAAAAACTTTCAAAAATTAAAAAACATCATCCAGGCTTCATTTCAAGATAAACCGGTCAAGGACAGGCCGAAAAATAGAGAACAAAATAATTTCCTTCCTATCCGTTCGAACCCGACCCGAGTTAGAAAATTCAAAAATAAATGAAAAAAATTTTAAAAATTAAAAAACATCATCCAGGTTTCATTTCAAGACGAAACGGGGAAGACAGTGCCAAAAAATAGAGAACAAAAAAATTTCTTCCTATCCGTTCGAACCCGACCCGAGTTAGAAAATTCAAAAATAAATGCAAAAAAATTTTAAAAATTAAAAAACAACATATAGGCTTCATTTTAAGACGAAATGGGTCGAGAGACAGCCGAAAAATAGAGAACAAAAAAATTTCCTTCCTATCCGTTTGAACCCGACCCGAGTTAGAGAATTCAAAAATAAATGCAAAAAAATTTTAAAAATTAAAAACATCATCCAGGTATCATTTCAAGACGAAACGGGCCGGGACAGGCGGAAAAATAGAGAACAAAAATAATTTCCTTCCTATCCGTTCGAACCCGACCCGAGTTAGAAAATTCAAAAATAAATGCAAAAAAATTTCAAAAATTAAAAAACATCATCCAGGCTTCATTTCAAGAGATGAAACGGTCAAGGAAAGGCCGAAAAATAGAGAACAAAAATAATTTCCTTCCTATCCGTTCGAACCCGATCCGAGTTTGAAAATTCAAAAATAAATGCAGAAAAATTCTAAAAATTAAAACACATCATCCAGGTTTCATTTTAATACGAAACGGGTGAAGACAGGCCAAAAAATAGAGAAGAAAAAAAATTTCCTTCCTATCGATTCGAACCCGACCCGAGTTAGAAAATTCAAAAATAAATGCAAAAAAAATTTTAAAAATTAAAAAACATCATCTAGGCTTCATTTCAAGACGAAATGGGTCGAGGATAGGCTGAAAAATAGAGAACAAAAAAAATTTCCTTCCTATCTGTTTGAACCCGACCCGAGTTAGAGAATTCGAAAATAAAAGCAAAAAAATTTTAAAAATTAAAAAACATCATCCAGGCTTGAGTTCTTGACGAAATGGGTCGAGAGGCTGAAAAATAGAGATCAAAAAAAATTTCCTTCCTATCCGTTCGAACCCGACCCGAGTTAGAAAATTCAAAAATAAATGCAAAAAAATTTTAAAAATTAAAAAACAACATCCAGGCTTCATTGCAAGAGAACGGTCGGGTCAGACATGAGAAAAATAGAGAACAAAAATAATTTCCTTCCTATCCGTTCGAACCCGACTCGAGTTAGAAAATTCAAAAATAAATGCAAAAAAATTTCAAAAATTAAAAAACATAATCCAGGCTTCATTTCAAGATAAACAGGTCAAGGACAGGCCGAAAAATAGAGAACAAAAGTAATTTCCTTTCTATCCGTTCGAACCCGACCCGAGTTAGAAAATTCAAAAATAAATGCAGAAAAATTCTAAAAATTAAAACACATCATCCAGGTTTCATTTCAAGACGAAACGGGCGAAGACAGGCCAAAAAATAGAGAAGAAAAAAATTCTTCCTATCGATTCGAACCCGACCCGAGTTAGAAAATTCAAAAATAAATGCAAAAAAATTTTAAAAATTAAAAAACATCATATAGGCTTCATTTCAAGACGAAACGGTCAGGACAGGCTGAAAAATAGAGAACAAAAAAAATTTCCTTCCTATCCGTTTGAACCCGACCCGAGTTAGAGAATTCAAAAATAAATGCAAAAAAATTTTAAAAATTAAAAAATATCATCCATGCTGCATTTCAAGACGAAACGGGTCAGGACAGGCCAAAAAATAGAGAACAAAAAAAATTTCCTTCCTATCCGTTCGAACTCGAACCGAGTTAGAGAATTCAAATATAAATGCAAAAAAAATTTAAAAATTAAAATACATCATCTAGGCTTTAGTTCATGACGAAACGAGTCCGGACAGGCTGGAAAATAGAGAACAAAAAAAATTTCCTTCCTATCCGTTCGAACCCGACCCGAGTTAGAAAATTCAAATATAAATGCGAAAAAATTTTAAAAATTAAAAAACATCATCCTGGCATCATTTCAAGCTAAACGGGCCAAGACAGGCCGAAAAATAGAGAACAAAAATAATTTCCTTCCAATCTGTTCGAACCCGACCCGAGTTAGAAAATTCAAAAACAAATGCAAAAAAATTCTAAAAATTAAAAAACATCATCCAGGCTTCAGTTCATGACGAAACGGGTCAGGACAGGCTGAAAAATAGAGAACAAAAAAAATTTCCTTCCTATCCATTCAAACCCGACCCGAGTTAGAAAATTCAAAAATAAATGCAAAAAAATTTTAAAAATTAAAAAACAACATCCAGGCTTCATTTCAAGACGAAACGGGTCGGAGACAGTCAGGAAAATAGAGAACAAAAAAATTTCCTTCCTATCCGTTCGAACCCGACCCGAGTTAGAGAATTCAAAAATAAATGCAAAAAAATTTTAAAAATTAAAAAACATCATCCAGGCTTCATTTCAAGACGAATCGGGTTAGGACAGCCCAAAAATAGATAACAAAAAAAATTTCCTTCCTATCTGTTTGAACCCGACCCGAGTTAGAGAATTCAAAAATAAATGCAAAAAAATTTTAAAAATTAAAAAACATCAACCAGGTTTCATTTCAAGATGAAACGGGCCAGGACTGGGCAAAAAATAGAGAGCAAAAATAATTTCCTTCCTATCCGTTCGAACCCGACCCGAGTTAGAAAATTCAAAAATAAATGCAAAAAACTTTCAAAAATTAAAAAACATCATCCAGGCTTCATTTCAAGACGAAACGGTCAAGGACAGGCCGAAAAATAGAGAACGAAAATAATTTCCTTCCTATCTGTTCGAACCTGACCCGAGTTAGAAAATTCAAAAATAAATGAAAAAATTTAAAAAAATAAAAAAACATCATCCAGGCTTCATTTCATGACGAAACGGGTCGGGACAAAGCTAAAAAATAGAGAACAAAAAAATTTCCTTCCTATCCGTTCGAACCCGACCCGAGTTAGAAAATTCAAAAATAAATGCAAAAAAATTTTAAAAATTAAAAAACAACATCCAGGCTTCATTTTAAGACGAAATGGGTCGAAACAGGCCGAAAAATAGAGAACAAAAAAAATTTCCTTCCTATCCGTTCGAACCCGACCCGAGTTAGAGAATTCAAAAATAAATGCAAAAAAATTTTAAAAATTGAAAAACATCATCCAGGTATCATTTCAAGACGAAACGGGCCGGAGACAGCGGAAAAATAGAGAACAAAAATAATTTCCTTCCTATCCGTTCGAACCCGACCCGAGTTAGAAAATTCAAAAATAAATGCAAAAAAATTTCAAAAATTAAAAAACATCATCCAGGCTTTATTTCAAGACGAAACGGTCAAGGAAAGGCCGAAAAATAGAGAACAAAAATAATTTCCTTCCTATCCGTTCGAACCCGATCCGAGTTTGAAAATTCAAAAATAAATGCAGAAAAATTCTAAAAATTAAAACACATCATCCAGGTTTCATTTCAATACGAAACGGTGAAGACAGGCAAAAAAATAGAGAAGAAAAAAATTTCCTTCCTATCGGTTCGAACCCGACCCGAGTTAGAAAATTCAAAAATAAATGCAAAAAAATTTTAAAAATTAAAAAACATCATCTAGGCTTCATTTCAAGACGAAACGGGTCAGGATAGGCTGAAAAATAGAGAACAAAAAAAATTTCCTTCCTATCCGTTTGAACCCGACCCGAGTTAGAGAATTCGAAAATAAATGCAAAAAAATTTTAAAAATTAAAAAACATCATCCAGCCGCATTTCAAGATTTAAACAGTTCAGGACAAGCTGAAAAATAGAGAACAAAAAAAATTTCCTTCCTATCCGTTCGAACCCGACCCGAGTTAGAAAATTCAAATAAATGCAAAAAAATTTTAAAAATTAAAAAACATCATCTAGGCATCATTTCAAGACGAAACAGGCCAAGACAGGCCGAAAAATAGAGAACAAAAATAATTTCCTTCCTATCTGTTCGATCCCGAGCCGAGTTAGAAAATTCAAAAATAAATGCAAAAAAATTCTAAAAATTAAAAAACATCATCCAGGTTTCCTTTCAAGACGAAACGGGTGAAGACAAGCCGAAAAATAAAGAAGAAAAAAAATTTCCTTCCTATCCGTTCGAACCCGACACGAGTTAGAGAATTCAAAAATAAACGCAAAAAAATTTGAAAAATTAAAAAACATCATCCAGGTTTCATTTCAAGACGAAACAAAGCAAGATAGGCCAAAAATAGAGAACAAAAATAATTTCCTCCCTATCCGTTAGAACCCGACCCGAGTTAGAAAATTCAAAAATAAATGCGAAAAAATTTCAAATATTAAAAAACATCCTCCAGGCTTCATTTCAAGACGAAATGAGCAAGGACATGTTGAAAAATAGAGAACAAAAAAAATTTCCTTCCTATCCGTTCGAACCCGACCCGAGTTAGAAAATTCAAAAATAAATGCAGAAAAGTCTAAAAATTAAAAAACATCATCCAGGCTGCATTTCAAGACGAAACGGGTCGGGACAGGCCAAAAAATAGAGAACAAAAAAAATTTCCTTCCTATCCGTTCGAACCCGACCCGAGTTAGAAAATTCAAAAATAAATGCAGAAAAATTCTAAAAATTAAAAAACATCATCCAGGTTTCATTTCAAGATGAAACGGGCAAGATCAGCCGAAAAATAGAGAACAAAAATAATTTCCTCCCTATTCGTTCGAACCCGACCCGAGTTAGAAAATACAAAAATAAATGCGAAAAAATTTCAAATATTAAAAAACATCCTCCAGGCTTCATTTCAAGATGAAATGGGCAAGGACAAGTTGAAAAATAGAGAACAAAAAAAATTTCCTTCCTATCCGTTCGAACCGAACCCTACGAGTTAGAAAATTCAAAAATAAATGCAGAAAAATTCTAAAAATTAAAAAACATCATCCAGGTTTCATTTCATGACGAAACGGGTGAAGACAGCCGAAAAATAGAGAGAGAAAAAAATTTTCTTCCTATCCGTTCGAATAGGACCCGAGTTAGAAAATTCAAAAATAAATGTAAAAAAATTTTAAAAATTAAAAAACATCACGTAGGCTTCATTTCAAGATGAAACGGGTCAAGACAGGCTGAAAAATAGATAACAAAAAAAATTTCCTTCCTATCTGTTCGAACCCGACCCGAGTTAGAGAATTCAAAAATAAATGCAAAAAAATTTTAAAAATTAAAAAACATCATCCAGGTTTCATTTCAAGGCGAAACGGGACAGGACATGCCGAAAAATAGAGAACAAAAATAATTTCCTTGCTATCCGTTCGAACCCGACCCGAGTTAGAAAATTCAAAAATAAATGCAAAAAAATTTCAAAAATTAAAAAACATCCCCTTAGGAATAACAACTTTCCCATCAAAGCCCATTAATGGCGAATCATAACTTGTCAAATCCTCCGACTTCAAGTTTAGCCCTTTGTACAAATCGGGATACATAATCTCCGCCCCACTACCTTGATCCACCAGCACCCTCTTCACATCATACCCCCTATCCCGAGGGTGACCACTAGGGCTTCATCATGTGGTTATATGGTTTCAACCTTATCATCATCCGAGAAGCTCAACGCTAGTCGGATCTCCATCCTAGCCCACTTCGGCTCATGTCCAGAGTCCTCGACTGGTGGCCAATTCGGACATCACCTTGGACGGGTGAGAACCAGTCCTCCTCGGAGCAACGAGGATGACATTAATTGTGCCCAAAGGAGCTCTCAAAAAAGCATCTCTCCGAGGTTCTGATCTTGCCTCGCCCCCTTGCCCATGGGGATGATACAAAAATTACTTCAACCTTCCTTCTCGGACCAGTTGATCTAGGTGATTCCATAAAGTTCTACAATCTTCTGTGGTGTGCCCTCGGTCTTGGTGGTATTAGCAGTGAAGGTTTTAATTGCGCTTCATAGGATCGCCTCCCATCTTATTTAGCCGTTTAAAGAATGGCTCGTTCTTGATTTTCTCCAAAACTTGGTGTCTTGGTTCTCGGAACACTGTGTTAACCATTTGAGTATTGGTAGACCTCGATTACCCAGCAAAGTCTCTCCGGGGCCAGTTATTGTTGTATTGATTTGACTTGAAATACCTCCTCTTCTAAGGGATAACCTCAGCCTTCCCCTTCCTTTGTTATTGGTCTTCCTCGACCCGCTTATACTTATCAATTCGATCCATGAGTCGACGTACACTAGTAGCAGGTTTCCCAATCAAGGACTTTTTCAAACCATGCTCAACAAGTAGGCCGACATTGAAAAGCGAGACCTAAACGCCCGGGTAAGTTCCTAAAGGAATCTATAGAACCTACTCCCAGGCCATCAAACTATCTCATTGCCAATGGCACTAGACTGGATGGGAATACCTTGCACATCAAGGCCTCATTCTTGGAGTGGACAGTCATTCTCTAGTTGAAGTGACTTATATGCTCTACAAGGTCTGTTCAACCATTGAATATGGTGAACGTTGACTAAGTAAACCGTCGAGGAAGTTTTCCTCCTTCAATTTTGCGTGTGAAAGGCGACCTAGAAATTTGGTTCAACGCCTTGCTCATAGCATCGTTTCCTAAGCCTTTGCAAGATGGGCTCTTGTTCCTACGTTCATGGTGGTAATCCTCATCACACGAGAAATATTCACTAAGGGGAGTTCGTGACCTAGGTTTGTAGCTACCATCCCCCTCATCACCAGAAGAAACATTAGAGTTGGTGGGAGTTCGCCTTCGCCGATCGCGGCGCAACTTCCTCTTCAAATGATCAATCTCCAATTGCATGGCTCTAGCGTTTTCCTCATGAGAGACGTGACTCCCACCTCGAGAGTGGCTCCTACTAGTATGGGTGGTATGCACACTAGCCTCCCAATCCCTTCTGCGCTCAAGATTGAGGAAATGATCTTGACATTGGGACCCCGTGGATTCCTCTCGATTTGGACCTATACCTACCATAATTGACCATTACACTCACTATTACACAAGAAATTCCCATAGACGACGCCAATTGTAAGGACACAATTTGAGTCCTAAGCCCAAAAAGTAAGAGGATCTAGGCCCATAGAGTCCAATACAATGAATTTGTAGAGAGTGGGTTGGAAAACTAGGTTCTAATGAGTTAGGTAGCAATTATAATGGATCCAAATGACAATAAAGTAAAAGTAGACAGGTTCTATCTAAAGAAAATCGTCCTCGGCACAGTCCAAGGAGATCAGTTCTTGATTATATTTCTTGAAGTTGTTTACAAGTACAGTTCTTATTACTACAATATTTCTCTCTCAATTTTCCAATCCCTATCTCTCGGGGCCTCCCTTCTATTTTATACTATCTTCCTCATTTCATCTCTACCCTCCACGTGTAGATCAGATTGTTGGTGTTGATCCTTGTCCCATCAGCACCTTCCTAAAGTCTTTAGGGAGTAGTTGTAAGGTTGAAAATTACTGTTCAGGTATCACTTCCTCATTAACGCGGCCAGAGAGTTAGCTACAGAGCATTCAATGCGATGGTAGCAACTTTCTCTTAGATATTATATGGCTCTCCTCTGTCCTATGCTTCTAGGATGTTCGTTCTTATCAATAGAATTTCTTGGAACCTTGCCCTAGATGGTAGACAACACCATCGGACCTCGGCTTTGCTCAGCCGAGGAGGCTTTCATCCTCGAACCACCTTCTTGGACTCTTATGACCAAACTTCACCTCTTCATTTACTAACATGAACTCCCACGACAATGTTTATCTGTCCTCGAACTACTTAACGTTCCTCGGATTGGGCCCTCGACCCAATATATACATAGATACATACTTCTGGGCCTATCACTCCTACATATAATAATAATAATAATAATAATAATAGGTGAAACTAAAAGAAACTCAAATTAGAATTTCAAATTAGAGTTCTAATTTTGCACCATGTGTCTTAAATTATTTATTCTTAAAAAGTTTTATTTCTTAATTTTAGAATCAAATGTGGGACCACACCATAAATATTCATCTAAGTGAATTATTAAGTACAAAAATCAAAGAGTTTAGAATTAAAAAATAATAATAATAATAATAATAAAAGACAATTTACATTTTATACCTAAAAATATTCTTACAAAAGTTTTTAAGGAGTTAACAAAATATAAAAATGATTATCAATAGTATTTAGATTATATATAGAAATTATATTATGCATCTTATTGTATATCTTTAAGTGTATTTATGCATATGCATGGGGTTACAAACTAGTCTATATATAAAATAATAGGTGAAGCAGAGAGAGTGTGAAATTGAATTCCAAATTAGAACTCTAATTTTGTGCCATGTGTCTAGAATCTGAAATTGAAGTTGAATTTTGCATCATGTGGCTAAATGTATGTGGGCTCATTCTCATTAAAACCACTTCTATGTATCGGGTCAAGTGAGTTCTTTGTACTAATTAAGTTTTTCTTGATTTTGTAGTCAAACGTGAAAACCAAAGAGATTAATATCGGTGATAAGAACTTGGTTTGGGTACATTGCATAATTTTCAAAAAGATAGCAAAGCTAGAGTTTGCATCTTTGTTATAAATTGCTTACAAAGTTTGCATCTTTACATTTGCACCGAGTTTCGGATTAAAGTGCTTTCTTCTTGGTTCGATTAATCGAGTTTTGTTTACTATTCACTTATAAAGTTTGCATCTTTACATTTATTATAAATTGCTAATATGTGATTAGATGCACATTATGCCTAAAATTCACTATCTTTATATTTGGCTTTTTGTTCAGGTTTGGCACCTATAACAATGAAGAAAGCACTGCTGTGGACCGATGGATAATACTTTTTGCAGGCTGCAAAGGAACTTAGTGGTCAATGGAATCTCACGTGAATTGGAGAGGACCCGATTGTAGATGTCCGGATGGCAGATGTGAGTCACTATGTTTTTAAAATGTTGAGTGAAGGTAAAGGTTATGAACAATGTAAATTTTCCGAAGAGAGATTTATTATTCTATATTTATGCAAGTTTGGTCACCTTCTTGGAGTGAATCACTCCACCTTGTCTTTCTACTGGAATTTTTTATTCAGATTGTTACAATTTTATTTGAAATTTTATTGGAATTTTCCTATTGTTGTTACTATCATATATTATCATTCCAATTGTTCAATTAGAATATGAAATTGGAGTCCAATTTTACTATTCACGTGTACAATCTAATTATTTTTAATTTTTGTCATGTGCAAAAGCCAATGAGATGAAATTAATAACACATTAAACACTCATGCTTTGGGAATTGGTAGTACCAATCTAAATCCACTGGACCTGCTTCGTGATAATACAACTATGAAGGATGTATAAAAACACGCACAAACCCCTCTCTCTATAAAAAGAGATTGGAAAGAATTTCTTTTATCAGTCATGGAACTTCAAAGGTTTTTTCTTCACACAAATGCCCATCATGTTACAAAATGACACATCATAAAACTACAAAATGAGTACAACTCTGAGGGTTTTTTTTTTTTTTTTTTTTAATTTTAAATTTTTTAAGCTGCGAAAATTTCAATCACCAATAGAGATTGAAGATTCAAAAGCGTGAATGAATCTTTTGAATAAACATTGTCACCAAGGTTCATCTTTCTATGTAAAAATATATCTTGCTAAATTTTGTTAATGAAATTTTCTGGTTAATAATATGAATTTAGACTTAACTGAGCCTTTTAAACATGAATAATCTCATAATTAATAATATATCCATTCCCGTGCAGTAGCACGGGGCTACATACTAGTATATATTAATATGTAAAGCTGAGAAAAACTCCAATTGGATTCCAATTGTTGTCTAATTTTGCACTACGTGTCCTATTTAAGTTTTTTTTTTTTTTTTTAATTTTTATTCTAGGTGAGTTGATGAGGTACAAAAGACGAAGAAGCTAATATAAATAAATAATCAAGAACTTAATAGACAAAATTAAAAAATAAACTCATGTGTATATCCAAAAGAAATTAAAATATATAAATAAATAAAAGAGAACGAATAATTTGAATTCATATATATGTGTAATTGTAATTTTTTTTAAAAAAATTATACTGTGTATATACATGAGTTATACACTAATCTATATATATATATATATATATATATATATAATCGAAATCTTTGAATCTCTCACAATTTTCCACGTCAACACAATATTTAAATAAAATTATCATTTTATTAATTATTTTTGTTTAATCCAAACTTAACAAGAAGTGAAACTCTATCTCTCTAACAAGTCCAACTTAAACTCAAACTCATCAATATCATTTTTTTTAAACAAAATTATTTTTGTTTAATCCAAACTTAATAAAGAGCGAAACTCTATCTTTCTAACAAGTCTAACTTAAACTCAAACTCAAAGTATATCATCTATATATAATATTATAATTTATTTTAACTTATTTATTAGTTTTAACTTTTTTTGGGGACTCTTTCATATTAGTTTTACATACGCCCAAAGGAAACTAAACAAACCGACTACTACACAGCTACTACTAAGTAGTAATATATAAACACTCTTAAAACCTAAAGCTAAACTCAAGGGAGTAAAGAAACACTAAGAGAGACAGAAAATAGTCAAATACTCTCTATAATTTTTTTTTTAATCAATGTTGTTTAGATTCATGCTGATGAGTTGGCCTCTCTCCACAAAGATATCGATATTTTTCTAAATAATTGTGATCAGTTGTTTAGTGCTCTATATTTTTAGATTACTTCTCTAGGTCGGCTTTTCAATGGGTCCATTTTAGTGGACTCATAATCTCAATAATTTTCCATAGATTATGCTATTGTATGCTAAATTTCTTGTGTTTTCTTTTGTAGCTTGCGACTTATCCAAATTTGGACAGTTCCACCCCTTTCTATGATAGTCATGGAGGTTAGCATTTGACTTTTATTTATTAGTCCATAATTTCTTCCTATCCCATTACAATTTTCTTTCCATTAAAGTTGGATGTCGAATTGGAGTTTCCGTTAGCTAATTGAATATTTTCTCTCTTATATTCTTCTATTGTGTAGTCATATATATATATATATATATATATCAATAATTTATAGGCATTGAATCTTCTAATTCTTTAAATTCTTTTTGCTTTTTAGAAGTTTTAACTTTTGAATTCTTGGGTTATTTTTTGCTAATATTTGAAACAATTTGGCAAATTTCAAAGACTATAGCCATGGATTATTCTTTTAAGGGTATGCCATATTTCTTTTATATTTTTCTATTGTGTAGTTATATATTTTTTGTTCTGTTTCATTAATTTATAAACTCTGAATCTTTTAATTTTTTTTTTAACTTATTGTAACATTGAATAAAGTGAAGATATTTAAAATATGCTAACTATACAGTACATTGCACGAGATTCTTGATTAGTTATATATAATTGATTTTGTTAACAAATACTCTTAGGACACTCATTAATAATTCACTTTAGAAAAATTTTGATACCACTTTTATGGGAAATGAAAAAAGCTGTCAAAATATTAATTATTTTTTTTCATTTTTCATAAAACCTTTCTTTATATGGATTATTAACTAGTGCCCTAAGGGCACTCGTTAGTATTTCCCATATATAATCTACATATAAACTAAAAACCTAATTATTATGTACTTATGTTTGTGTAAGCTTTTTTAATAAAATCCATATTAATAATATTGTAAAGGAATCAAAGGATTCCATGCGTCTTGTGAGAAAACTTCGGTGGTTTTGGTTTGATAATGACATGGTTCCTTTTAACCCAAAAAAAAAAAAAAAAAAATCTCGTGAGAAAGGTTTGGAGCCTTGGAGGTGTCGCCACGATTTGGGTAGAAAAGCTGGGTCATTGACAAAAAAAAAAAAAAAAAAAAAAAAAATCTAGAAGACAGGACTCTAACTGTAAAATAGAACAGAATAAATGGACAACCGACAAGCGACAAGCATGCAAAAACTCACATTTTAAAAAAAAATAATAATTAATTTTTGGTAGTTTCAACTTTGAAAGAAACGTGTAGGAAGGAGATACACGTGGCGTGAGAGGGTATGGTTCAGTCAAACACGTGTCCATAAAGTGATGGTTTAGCTGAACTCCTGGAAAATATTTGATTTCATTGACGAGTCAAAAGAGTTCTATTTCTATAACAGGACGCCACGTACGTCACGCTTTTCCAGAACTTGTACTCGCGGGGTTACCAAAAATAACATACTCTCTCCCTCATGCTTTCCTGTGTGGGAAAATTAATATAAATTTTTTTGGTTGAAAAAAAATGAAATCATGTACTTAAATTTAAAATAGCTATTTAAATAATGATTTACTATGACAATTTTTTAGAGTCTATTTATTAAATGTAATATCTACTCACCTAAAATGTTACAAAGAATGATAATGAATATCATCATTTTTTCACAATATTTAAATTTTTGCAATGAATGATGATATATGTTACAATTTTTTTGAAGATTTTCATCAAATTAAATACTTGTAACCATCTACAATGAAGATTTTGTTATTCATACTTCATTCTTTATCATCTTATTTTATGAGTCTAACTATGATGTTTCACTTACTTATTTTTAATGAACACCCTTTTAAGTAAAAAAAGAAATTTAAAAAAGAACAAAATAACAAAAGACATCAGTTATCAAAGTTTCTATTAGATAAAATTATAAGTCTAGAAGATTTAAATCTAATAAATTAGTATTCACTAGGTAACAAATAGAACACCATATATCATCATTTTAACTTTTCAAGTATGACTATCATTCTACCACATAATATTCAAAATACACAAAGAAATTTTTTGGACATTAAAATTTAGTAGGAGTATTTTAGACATTGCATAATGGAATATTTTAAGAATTATAAGATTTTGTTAGGATTTAACTAAGAGAGTAACAATAGGAGTATATGCTCATTTACAAAATATAAATGAGGAAATTATTCAAATTTAGTTTAGGGGGAATGAAACTACCTCAAACATAAAGGAGGAAAGTGCTACTTCGTCAATTTGTGTGTGTGTGTAAAACAATGTGTTTTTTTTTATTTTTTATTTTTTTTATTTTATAACTTGAAACAATGTGTTAAAAAATATCAACCTAAAAAACTATGCATAAAACAATGAATTTTGGTTCAACAAATTTACTAAAGTAAAAAAAGAAGTCTAGGAACGCAACAAAATGTCACAATATTTTTATAGTACCTCTTTATTTCTAGCTATGATGGGTTCTGGTTTGATATTTTATTATTTTATTTTAGAGTAAAATAAATCCTAGGTGATAAATTGTTACTGATTTTAAATTTGGCTAACCACTTTTAATTGTGTATTAAAAAAAAACAAATAAAATGCCAATTGAAGAAAATTGTTATTTGGATGCTAATGCTTTAAATTAATGAAAATTGGTTAGTTCCGGCTTCAAAAAAAAAAAAAAAAAAAAAAAAAATTGTCCCTAAAAAAATGAATTTTGGTCCACCAAATTTGACTATACAAAAAATGAAGCCTAGGAACACAACAAAATGTCACACAAAAAAGAATCCTAGGAACACAACAAAATGTCACAACGTATTTTCACAATATTTTTTTTATTTCCAACTGTGGTAGGTCTCAATTTGATATTATTATTTTATTTTTTATGTCCACAGTATTTTCACAGCAAATTTTCGGTGAAAAATTATTAATAGTTTTAAAATAATGCATTAAAAAAACAAAAAAACAAAATGACAACACAAGAAAATTGTGTGTGAAACCGTGATATTTGGCTCACCTAATTTGACTATACTAAAAAAGAAGTCTAAGAATACAACAAAATATCTCAACATTTTCACAATACCTTCATTTTCGGGATCCGAATAAATATTGTTTTTATATTATTTGAGAGAAATGCTACATCCATAACAAGTTTAGAACAAATTCTAAATGACAAGTTGTTATTGGTTTTAAACCGAGTCCACTACTGATATCACTTTTTTATCCATCAAAAATACATTACCACATAAAATTTGTTGTAAAATTATTGTGAAAATGTTGTGGACATAGCATTACTCTTTAAACTTTAAAATCAAGCAATTTTTCCCTTAATATTTTGGAAAATAGCAAATATGTCATATTGTTATTCTTTTAGTTAAACCTCAATGAAAACTTATGATTATTAAAATATTTATTTTGTAATGTCTAAAACACTCCCACTAAATTTTAACATCCAAAAAATTTTCTTCACGTATTTTGAGTTTTAGATGGTAGTAATTCTCAGTTTCTTATTTTATTATTTTATTTTAATCTTTAAAAAATTGATACCTCAATAATTGTGAAAATATTGTAAGAATGTGTTGTGTCAGTATAATCGCATATGCACATATAAATATTTAAAAGAAAAGACAAAAAGAGCACAAGCAAAACCTGTGTATTGTGAAAAAAGAAAAAAAGAAAAGAAAAAAAGAGGCCAATGAACAGTGCTGATTGTCAAATAATTGTAAAAAAATTATAAGAATTTGTTAAGTTGGTGTAACAGTATATGCACATATAAATAATAAATATTTAAAGGAAAAGATAAAAAAAAGCATAAACAATACTAGCGAAGAAAAAAAAAAAAAAAAAGCTCGATGAACAATGCGCACAGGTTGAACAAACCAAAGCATTGTACAACATTACTGTTTGCGCATTCACGCTTTTTATATATAGGGATATAGAAAAAAAAAACGTGAGTGAAACAATTTGGTTAGATAAACCAAAATCATTGTAGCTTTGCTACTGTTACTTTACACATTGAACAAAAAAGTGTTGTGAAAAAATGTTGTGAATGTTTCACAATATATTTATTTTTATTTGTGATTGGTTTCGGTATGATATTTTTATTTTATTTTAGCTTATAAAAAATTAACACCTCAAAAATTGTGAAAATATTGTGGCAATTTGTTGTGATAATATTTTAACAGCTAATATGGAGACAAAAAAGTTAAAAAGCGTGTTCAGACTCTTCAGACGGTATTAAAAAAAAAAAAAAAAAAAGCGAGTGAAAAGTTTGGTTGAATAAACCAAAATCATCGTAGTTGAGCGCATAGGCTCTTTTTATATAGTTAATAGAATTCGTCGGTGGAAAAACACAATCAAATACAAGTTGAATTACAAGACTTTTGGTTGGTTTGAGTTTTTTTTTTTTTTTTTTTTTTTCCTAATTCATTATTTGAATCTCATTTCCTAATTTGGTTGGGTCTTCATTATTTGAATCTCATTACCTAGTCCAGGGAGGAAATGAGATTCAAATAATGAAGACCCAGACTCACCCACACCATAAAAGGTTAAAAATAAGCAGCAAAAATGCCCAACAAGACCAGACAGACTCACAAGCAATGGCAAATGCATGAGCGGCGGACAAACCATGGACTCACATGGGAGTGAAGCATGCATAAGGATCAAGCACCACCCACTTGTATCCAGCCAATATAGGCATGATGGGCCATGGGCCAGAGGTAAGAGAGGGTATGGTTTGGTGATGGGGAGAATGGGGAAGTCTATTTTGGAATTCCCGCTCAAGCTCTTTTAGGGGAAATGTCTCTTTGAGATGACATACCACCCAGAAAAAAGAGAGATGAGCTGGATTCACTAAGTGCATGCAATAGGAGTTAGTGAGAGAAGGCACCCAACCCTTATTCGGATGGGAATACTACAAAAAGCAAGAAAAATAAAACAAATTTCCTTTTTGTCTGGGAATGGAACGTGCCATAGCCAACCCAGGGTAGTGGTGGTAGCTGGGCAGCTAGGAGACCAGTGGGTGGCCAAGGAAGGGCACCCACAACAAGCCAAAAGAAGTTGAGGGGTAAAATGGTAAATCTAATCATGGCGGGCAGTATAAAAAAGTCTTAGCTATGCATAGTGAACAACAACAAAGGAAGAGGAAAAAAAAAAAAAAAAAAAAATAGAAGCATAGAAGGAAATAGAAAGTTAGAAGGAAAAACAGAAAGGGTAAGCAAAAGAAAAAAAGAAAATGAGAGAGTAGGAAGGAAAGTGAGAAAATAAAAGTGTGATAAGACATGCACCAATAGATCGCTCCCTTCTCTCTCTCTCAAAAACCTACCCTCTGGTCACCCAAGAGATTTGAGAATAAGTCACTTAGACCCGTTCTTCTAAAGTGGGAAATTTCTATGGTAGGATTACCTTGAGAGGTTGTCCACATTGGAGATTGGTTCCCTTCTTGGACTTAAGTCCGCCAAGGAGCTAAGTCTAACAGACCAATCCCCTTTCCCTCTTTTATTATGACTATTTTGGCATAAACATTGTTCTTTTCATTATTGCTAACCTATTTTTGCCATACTCATATTATCACGTCTCTTTCCTGTTGCAAAGTTGTTTAAATATTATCCTTGGTTAACGACAAACGTTTTAGTTAGCATATCTTTTTATTATTATCTTGTTATATTATGTGTCTTCTGCCATAATGTTTTTGTGACAAAGACATCCCCTTTGTGGGCACGAAACCAAGATTTTCGTGAAGGGGTCCCTGTTTGTGCATAAGCTGGCTTGAGGTGAGTTTCAATTGAGTTAGTCCCGGCTCTCCTACCCCGGATATTGGGCCACAAGACGGCAAGAAACAAACCAATCTAGAATACAAAAAAGGCCCACCATAACATGTTATATCTATATCTCATCAAAGCTCACTCAATCTTCACTTTCAACCCCAATCCATCCCTCAAAAAATATAATAATGTAGCATCAACTCAAAGATCACATGAATTAGTAGCCCCACTCCCCCCCACCCACCCCAAAAAAAAAAACCCAAGATTACATGACTTACCTACGTTCTTTTATTTGACATTACTACCCGCGAAAATGATAAAAAGGCAAATAAGTTGACAAGAGAAATAACTCTCAATAACATTTCTCTAAGATGTAAAATACTTGAAGGGCAATCTTATTCTTTACTAATGTAAAAATATTGAACCCCGTTTCTCTAAGATGCCAACCAAGTTAATTTCAAAGTAATTGACATACAATCTTTAAATTCATAAAATCTTAATGGCATGTTTAACACACCACTTAAGCCTACTAGTATTGGTTGATATTCAATAGTTTCCAAAACAAAATTATAAAAATTGTTTTTTTGCCAATACATTAGGTAACTTAGTGGTAAGAAACTTCCAACATAACTTTAATTTTAGGTTCCTATCCCTCACTAGCAAGCGTGCTGGTATTCATTTTCTTCTTAATTGTCCCGACACATAGCAATGTAGCTATATAGGTTCACCCCATTTACCCAAAGGGTTTTTTTTTTTAATAATTTTATTATAAAATTTTTAGAGGACAAGGAAGCGAGTAGAAGGTTGATTTGATACTCTCAGAGGTTTTAGTTAAAATCCAGCTCAGACTGCCCTTTTTCCCCTAAATATGATATTTTGGACTCTCCTTTAAAAAACGTAAACCCCTCCGAACTCCAAAAACCCAAAACACAGCTACAACTACAAATTAGTAAATAGTCATATCTCCATTCGCCGCCCAAAAATGAGCGCCGCTTTCAGGAGAAATGCTACCATAACCCGCCTGCTACAGAGCCACCACCACCCGATCACCGATCCGACCCGAGCTCCGATTCTTCTGCGCACCCAAACGCAGCACTCCAAAGCGTATTTCCGGGTACCCGATTTCATCAGGAGATCAACCCGAGAGTACGAGCACTCTTCTTCGTCTCTGTTCTCCTCGCGCTTCTCTTCTTCTTCTTCTTCGAAAATCGGGTTGGTGGGTTGGTACTTGGGTTGGATCAAGTCTAGGCCAGTCTTAACGAAAAGTATCACTTCCTCGCTTATTTACATAGCCGCTGACCTTTCCTCTCAGGTGATGAATTCAAACCTAAAACCCCTTTACTTTTTGTTTTCGTGTGCTAGTCTCTGTTTGGTTCTCGAGAAAGAAAGAAAGAAAAGTCGTTTCTGTTAATTTGTCGGTTTGAGTGTTGAAGAAAATGTGCGATTTTGGAGTGTTTAATTAACGTTTACAGCCTTAGTTAGAAGCAATGTGTGTTGGGTTTTATGCTTTTTTGTCAATTTTTTAGCTAATTAGTTCTCTAAGTAAAAAAAAGAAAAAATTCAACCATTGTTGAAGGCTTCATAATTGATAGGAATGGGGGTTATGTTTCTTAATTGAATAATCTGTGCCTGATACTATCTTATTGTATAGTATCCATTACTTGGGCTGTTTGGGATAATATGATTAGAAGTGATTGAATTCGCTTAACACAATTACGGAGTGGAGATCCTACCTGCATCCTGAAATACATGCTTTTGTTAAATTGTTACTGAGATCCCCTCAGTCCTTCGTAAAAGTTAGCGATTACGTTAGTTGAAGGTGTGAGCACGTAGCAATGCAAATTTTATTATTACTACAAGGGTTCTCTTTACTGAAAGAGCTTCTTTCTTTGGGTGTTGACTGTTGAGTCAATTTTGGAAATCCCAAAAAGTTGGAGCTCCATGCCACCTGACTGGTTTAAAAGCTGTCAAATGTTATGATCCTAATGTCTCCCATGGATTAAGTGCAAGCACTTAACCATGTGTTTATAAGCTATTGGGCACCCTCCCCTTGCAAGCCGGTTTTCAAGGGTGAGTTTTACCCATGGGTTCCTAACATTGAGTTTCTCTTCCCTTCTCAAATTGTATGTCTGTAGAAATAAGGCAGACCCTTTTGAGACATGAAATAGCCTTAGTGAAGCATCTTTGCATGAAAATTTTCAAGCATCCTCTAGATGCTTTCATGGAAAACTTCTCCTAGAAATTTTCTAAGGGCCTCCTTTAGCAAACTTGAAGGCAAATTCTCTGTCATAGAGGGTGCTCTGACCTTTTGAGTATTTTATGTATGCATACATACTAATATATATATGTAGCTACATGATATAAACTGACTGATGAGTGATGACTCTTATATATACATATATACCTTGCTGCATACATGATTTGTCCATGTAGACCTCCTCCAGCTTGCTTTGCTTCTAAGTACCTGTGTCTTGTGAATGTTAAGTGGTATGCACAACTTGCATGCATATAAGCGAAGTTGGGTTATTAGGTTTTTTCTCTCTCTCTCTCTCTCTTAAGGCTCAACCTTGGCAAAGTGTTGTCTTAAGAGACTTATTGGCAGCATCAAGCTCCTCTTTTAACTCATCCAAAAAAAAACTCCTCTTTTATTCAGGGCTTATGATAATTAAAATTTCCTTGTTTATGTTTTTTCTTCAGTTAGATGTATAAATTTTTTTGATTTGATATTATCTTCCAATTTGGTCATCCTAATGTATACCATATGATCCCTTTGTAGTTCTAATTTCCTTGGAGCACTTGATTCTGGTCCACTTAACTGCATTGTTTCAATTAACATACACCATAGACTCCATAGCTGTTGGATACTGCAGGTTGAAAACATAAGATATGCTCTCTTGACTGTTTCATGCTGCTTCTATTTCTATTCCATTATTTTTGTTTACATATTTTTTGGGTGAATATTATTTATTTATTGTTGCACGTTTAAGTCAATCAATTCTTCACATAATAAAGTATCATTTGCTTTTAATCCAATTCAGGAGTACTCATATTTATTTGTAGCAGGCCTATTATCTGTGTGAGTGTGTGTGTGTGTGTGTGTGTGTATTTTGTTGAATTAAATACTTCAAGGAGTTATTTTACTTCTAGCATATTCTTATATAGGGTTCTTCTATCAACGTTTTTGTAGACAATTGCACTGTCTTCTTCTGGATCTTATGATTTTTTGAGGACACTACGCATGGCTGGATATGGTATGGTAATTTTAGGACCTACTCTACATTTTTGGTTCAACTTCATGTCAAAGCTCTTTCCAAAGCGAGATCTATTCTCTACATTGAAGAAAATGGTCATGGGGCAGGCACTATATGGACCTGCAATGACTGTTGTTTTCTTCTCTGTGAATGCATTTTTACAAGGTACACATGATTCTTTATCTAAACAATGTTTTATGATGAATATTGCATTTCATATTTTTATGTGACTATGTGCACTATTTTTTGTGATTTCTTTGGCATTTACCTCCATTTATATATGGCTTTATGTTCCAATTTTTGATATAAACTATCTAATTAGCAAAGAACAAATAATGGGTTGAACTCAAGACTTTCTCTGTATAGGATGTGGAGATTTCTTTTGAAAATGGGGTTAAGGTAGTCAGTATTTTGTCCAAAGTGTAAAAATGTTAGATGATGAAATTATAGTTTAATAAATGCCTTGTTCAACTTATGATGCACATTCTGAAGCCATAAGATTGGAGCTGGCAACCAAATTTAACTAGCCAATAAATTGACGATAGAGAATTTTCTTTCAATGATGATTGTGCATGCTATTTACTTGCCAAAAAAAATGGTCATGCCAAATTTGATCATGATCCTTTTGGTTTCTTTAAGTATAAATTTTATCAAATATACGTATCGATTAGTAACATCATTTTAAGTGAATTTGATGATTTAAGTTATCCTAGTCTTAACGGAGAGTTGGAATTTGAATAGAACAGAATGGTAGAAAAGAATATGTGATTGTCACTAATTAATTTGTTGAGAATCCATAGCATTCCCCAGGCTTGGTTGTTGTTGTTGTTTACGAATCTATTGTGAATGTAAATGGTTAACCTGATTATTAGACTTGATTATAGGAAGTTGATGGTAGAAAAAAAGTTAAGTTTAGTCACGCTGAGTTTGATTTTGGGTTAAGCTCCCTGCAAAATTTCTCCTGCTTGCAACAAGATTGTTGTCTGTAATTTGTGTTATTAAGAGGAAAGTCTTCACTAATGATCAAGATAAACATCAAACTCCTTTTGGACTGATAGATGTCCGCCAAAGCATGTGTTATATACTGTTTGCATGTTTCAATTCAATAGCAAAATATTTTAAGTGGTTTCCATAATGCCAAATGCAGGTGAAAACATTACTGAGATTGTTGCTCGATTAAAGCGAGACTTACTCCCTACTATGATCAATGGTGTAATGTATTGGCCCATATGTGATTTTATAACATTCCGATTCATCCCTGTCCAATTACAAGTACGTACTCTTCATTTTCATCTACCTTTTTCCTTGCATGTTTTTCTAGAGAAAATGGGGTGGGAATTTTTCGCTCTTTTTTATTTTCTTAGTTGGGGACTTTTGGGTTGGGGATTTGATATTTCAGTTGGCAGTGTTGAATATTTCACACTACTCAAGGAGTCACCTAGGTAATTCAGTATAGGTGATTAGGAGTGAGGTCCTGAGAAGAATTAGCGACCTCTAATCTGATCACTGCACGTGTCAAACCACATCACATACGAAAAAAAATGGTTTATTAACTTGTGAATATGGTGTTGTTCTAATTTTAACAGCCATTGGTGAGCAATTCATTTTCATATCTGTGGACGGTTTATATGACATACATGGCAAGCCTAGAGAAAGCGACCACAAGTCCTAGCAGATTGACCCAATAATGCAAACCTGTTTACTCATCCGAAGTTACAGACCATACTCCTGGGCTCCTAGCACAACTCCTGGTGGTTGCCCTTGGCATCATACAAGCCAAACTGTTTAGGTGGTTTTCCAGGGATTCAAATTCGAGGTCCATGGTAATCATGGTTGAAGCAATAGATAAGAGCCCACTTATAACTAAAATTGATCAGCAACCATGTCTGTTCACATGTTTGCAATAGTTGTAAACCATTTCAAAAGGAATCCTGTAATTTATATTGCGAACTTTTGTTTTTTGGGTTATGTAAAGCAGTATGTTGATGTTAGTGGGGCAATTTATTTTTAAGAACTAAAGCATTTCTGGTATTAAATTTTCTTTCACTAAAATTACTGGAGAGGTAGGGAGTTGATTGAGGGTCAGATTTTATTGTCCTTTAACATGCCTATAAGACACTACTCACTTGACTTTCAACTCTGCTTTTCGGTGATGGGGATATCGATAGGGTTTTTTTTCACACAAACTAGATCGGTGTCTGCCCTTAAGTGGAATGTGGTGATCATGTTTTCGTGGGAAAGAAGCAAAGTGGGGTATTTGTACGAAACTCCAAATGTTGAGAGAATTTTATCCAATTCCTTCCAACTATGGCTGCCAAGCCTGCCTTGTGATAGTTTGAGGCGTCATCTTGAGCTATACGCTACTCTTCATCGTGAGAATGGAGATTGTCTTTTTTACCAAATAGAATGGTTGGGTGAGAATGGAGATTGTCTTTTTTACCAAATAGAATGGTTGGGAGTGTCATCCCATCCCAGGAAATTTATTAGTATTGCTGATGGGGATATCGAGGCTATCATAACTGTTAGATGCCCCTAGTTCCATTACTATCCAACCCTTTGCGCCAGTTTTGTACTAACGAAATTTTGAGTGGAACTAGGGTCAATGAGGAGTGTCAACCATGCACAACCAATAATTGATTTCCAACTCCTTAGTCCTTGCTAGAGAAATGGCTGAGGGCTTCATACTCCACTTCATCTTCATCCATATTGATGCACCATCTTCATCTTCTAGATACACCTCAATTACGAATAAACATTTGCATTTGTGTCCCGGGCTATACTGCTCATCTAAAAGCTTAAGTGTAACATTTCTTATTGCTACACTCTTGTTGAGCCACATTGGCATAGTATTTCCATACATTTGGTCTACTTTGGTCCATCTAGTCCACTTCAGTCAATTTGGTCCACTTCGGTTTGCTCAACTCACTTTGATGCATTCGGTCCATTTCGGTCAATTCAGTCCAAAATAACATTACACAAAATAAATATACTCAACTTGATTCTATCTCTTTTACTGATGCTCCAATTCAAGTTTTTAGCAATATCATAAAAAAATTATAAATATATTTATTTATGTATTTATTCCTTCAGAAAAATAATTTACACATTTATAACATAGAAAAATCACAATCAATCCATCAATCCAAATAAAACATATTATATATAAAATGGAGAACAAAATAGTGTATATGATAATAATAAAAATGATAATGATGACAATGATAACAAGGATGAAAACGTAGCAAGAGGATACTAATCAGGTGAATTCCGGCAAATAGGGCATGTTGCACTAATTTTTAGCCACTCATCTATGCAATTAACATGGAAATAGTGATTACACTCTGGTATAGTCCTGAGCATCTCCTTGGGTTTGTACTCGGACAAACATATGGGACAAGTGTTATCATTGGGATTGGGTAATTCTCGACTCTCACCAAGCAAAGTCTTTGGGTATGATTCTATTGTAGGCCCATCAAGACCCATTACAAAGGCAATATGTTGTGGAACAATTGAGGTAGAGAGTCGTGTGTTAGGTTGGGGTATCTGGCTGTTAACCATAACTCGCTTACATCGGTAACAAGTGAGCCAAATTAAGCACAACAGTCCAGGTATTCCCACGCCTATGGCTATGCCATACTTGGCACTCATTGAAAGACCTAAAAGAGAAAAAAATGACAATAATTTAGTCATTGACAAAAATATCAATAATAGTAATTTAGCCAAGAGTCTTGTGGTTTAATAATAGTGTTCAATTCCACCCATGGGAAGTTTTTGGATTTGAATTCCCTTATCCCAATTATTCTAAGGAAACAAAGTAAGTCCTGAATTTGATATAATACAAATGCATAATCACATATAGGTGTGTTTAACTGTCATATTGCCTATGTAAAACAGTAAAATGCAAATGGATTAAAGACAATAGAAATGTTTCATTTTAAGTTTTAATATCAGCTAAGCATGATAAAATTTTAGAACATATTATTTTTGAAAAATGAAAAAAAAAAAAAAAAAAAAAAAAAAAATATAAGAGTCAACATTGTACAAGACCAGGAAATGTTCACATAAGCTTCCATATTGAGGATTGAGCTTATGCATACAATGGAATAGTCTTCTCACTCTCTCTCATCAGTGCCAAATATCCTCTACAAGTGGTCTCACTTTCCAAGCAAGAACTTTAATTCTCTTGCACAAATCCAACACATTCTTGTCGGTAATCGAAACTATTAGTTCACATGTATGACTGTTGATGAAGTTAATAAAGCTAATCAATTATTTTTTTCCCAAACTTAGCAAGAATTGCTATTGGAGGATTAGTCTTCCGTTGGAGTTAACTAACGTTTGTGTGAGTCAACCGTTTCATTTTCCTCCACTTTGTGTAAACTAAATAAGACATATCACAACCTAGTTGGCAATCAAAACTATTTTTTATGATATTGCAGCTGTCTGCAAAAGCCTTAAGACAACACATACTTGGGTTGTTCAAAGAGGTAAGCATCATGTTCATATCGAGATTTATGATTTTGTGTAGTAATGATTTCAGAATTAATTAACAAAATCTGGAAGCTAAAGGATGCAGAACTTCAAGTCTATTTCCATTGTGTTCATAGAAGTATATATATTATCTGAAGTCCCTGCTCTTGCAGCAAAGGCTACGCTAGCTAAGAGAAAGCCCTATTGTTTTGTGAATATATTTCTTTTTGAATGAATCAACCTTTAAGAGAAGACGAAAAGAAAAAAAAAAAGGAAAAGCAATTTTGATGAAGCAAGTAAACATACCTCCGGTGCTTGGAGTTGGAGGAGTAGGAGTACTCGCAACATTAAAGCATCCAACTTCCAGACCAGTATCACTCTTGAACGCACATTCTTCAACACAGTATACACAATTGGGCTCGAACCAAGTCAATTGGACCTCAATTGGTGCATTTAATATTACCCGACACTGCTGCTGTAGCTCCATAAAAGGGGAAGAAGTCTTCCAGACAGTAAAGTTGTCGCCGCTAAGGCAAGGAACCCGTCTTGCACGCTTATAGATCGTCTCCTTGGAGCAGTTGTAGAAGGTGTAATTATTATTATTAATATAAAACTCAAAGTGGAAAGGAGAGCCAGAAAGAGTGAAGCTTTGGTTCAGGAATCGTCTGGGAAGGTAGCCATCCGGGTCTTTAATACGGAGTGATTGCAAGAAGTAATTAATGTGATACACAACGAAGTCCCCGGAATAAGGGAGAGTGAGAATCGTTTGGTTTCGGCTGTTGCATGAGAGATTGAATCCAGGATAGCCACAGCGTTTGGCTTGTCTAGAGGTTGTATTGAGTTGAAAAGGGAATTCAACCGACGGCGATCTGATAAAATCATCGCAATATGTTGTTTTGCATTTTTTAGCACTTGATGCTGTGAAAAGGAGGTGGAAGTAGAAGAAAGTGGAGACGAAGAAGATTTGAAAGGGGGCCATTTTTGCATTTGGAAGCTACAAAGTATTCTGCTTGAAGTTATCATAATTAATTAAGGGTCATGCTAATGAGATTTTAGGGAAGTTTTGACATCACTTTTATGGGAAATAAAAAAAGCTGTCAAAAACATTAATTACTCTTTTTTTTTTTTTTTTTTTTTCCATAAAAATTTTCTTTAATTGGATTTTTAGGGCACTCGTTAGCATTTCTCATTAATTAATACATAGAATAGAGACTATACCAAGTCCAAGTCGACAAAGGCTATATATATATATATATATATATATATATATATATATATATATATATATATATAAAATTAAAAGATATATAGTAAAGGGGACAACGTAATTTTTTTTAGGTTTGTTCCTATTACTTATTCGTTGTTGACTTGAACCTTACAAAGAAATTTTCTATTATTAAGTAGTGGTAGAAACTTCTCTGGTATGTAACTCAATGTGTGTTTTTTAAATTTTTTGAGAAAGAACTTAATAAAGAGTAATTCTAAGACTGCACTTTTTCTACAATTATTTTATGTAATAGACTATGAATGATTGTTTATTACTTTTACATGAATTTACCACTTTTTTGTCCACCATTTATAATCTATTACATCAAAATTGTGGCATAAAAGTTTATAATCCTAAACTTTTTGGCTATGTTAGAGCATTAGCATTGGGGGTGTAAACACCACCCAATTACTATTTTATAACCTAAGAGCATCTTCAATGGTGCAAAATACTCTCTATAATAGAGAGTGAGAGCAAAAAAAAGGCTCCAACAGCCTCTCTATACATCAAATTTTTTTTTTTTTTTGTTAATGAATAGTAGCTCATTAGGTCCGATGAGCTACTGTTCATTCTTCAAATCTTTTTTTTCTATTATAATAATTGGGTGTTGAATAAAAAAATGTTAGAAGATGTAGTTGTTAAAAAAATAATAAATAATGAATGAAGAAATAATATTTAAATAAGATAGAGAATGAGATAGAGAGTTTGTTGGAAAGTGTATTTGAAAAAGTGGGTAGATAAAGGTAAAAGTCACTATTCATTCTCCATATAGAACAAAAATTTGGCTAATCTGCTGGAGATGCTCTAAGCCACCCAAAACCTATTCCATCCGGATTTGCAAACTTTAAAAAAAAAAAAAATTGCAACCTATGAATAGTAAGGTTGCATATATGCAACTCTACCGTTCATAGGTTGAAAAAAAAATATTATTTTAACATGTGGTTGTGTGTGAAGAGAAAAAAATGAGTGGGGAAAAAGAGAGAAAATAATACTTTTTATTATTTTATTAGGTAGTTTATATTATTTTATTGAGTTATATGTAAAAATAAAAATTACAATGTAAGGTGTGTTGTAAAATAAATTGGTAAAATAGAAGTAGTATTTGAGGATGCAAAATAGCTTTTTATTTATTTTTTAATGTTAATGCTCTTACCGGCTAAGTGTTTTTTTATTTTTTATTTTATTTTAGAGAATCATGTTACGGGTTTAGTTAAGTACTCAGGTTTATGTTTTATTATTTGGTCCATTTCATACAAAAACTTTCACGTCAAATCAAAGCATGGACTCGTTCAAAGTAAGTAATTTAAAAGTGTGAGGTCTTCTTCGGTTTTTCCTCCTTTTTTTTTTTTTTTTCCCAAGCACCATATGTATATTGTTTTTTATTTTTTGATGAACATATGTATATTGTTTTTATTCAGCAAAAAAAAAAATATGTATATTGTTTTTGATAGATCTATGCACTAGTGACTAGATGATAATAGTTTTTAGGTTTTTTTTTTTTTTTTTTTTTTTTTTTTTTTTTCTTTTTAACATTTTCGAATGTTAATGCTCTTACCGGTTAAGTGTTTTTTATATATTTTATTTTAGAGAATCACGTTACGGGTTTAGTTAAGTAATCAGGTTTGTGTTTTATTCTTTTGTCCATTTCATACAAAAACTTTCAAGTCAAATCAAAGCATGGACTCGTTCAAAGTAAGTAATTTAAAAGTGAGGTCTTTTTCGGTTTTTCATCTGTTTTTTTTCCCAAGCACCATATGTATATTGTCTTTGATAGATCCATGCACTAGTGACTTGATAGAACCATGTTCTGATGGGGAAATAATACATTTCAAAAATACTACAATTTTTTATTATTTACAATTTAATATATATATATAATAATAATAATAATAGGTGAAGTTGAGAGAAACTCAAATTAGAATTCTAAATTAGAGTTTCAATTTTGTGTCATGTGTCTTAAATTATTTATTCTTAAAGAGTTTTATTTCTTAATTTTAGAATCAAATATGAGACCACATCATAAATATTCATCCAAGTGGGGTTATTAAATACAAAAACCAAAGAGTCTAAAATAAATGAATCTAAAAAAAAAAAAAAGTGTTTCACAATAATTTTTTTTTAGAAAAACATGGACAATTTACATTTTATATCTAATAATATCCTCACAATTTTTTTTTAAAGAGTTAACAAAATATAAAAATGACTATCAATAGTATTTAAATTATATATATATATATATATATATATGAATTATATTATGCATATTATTGTATATCTTTAAGTGTATCTATATATATGCATGAGATTATATACTAATAGTTATAATAAAAAGAGTGGTTTTAAACCTTAGATGAACTGAACTATAAGGTTCTTGACAAAAAATGCAATTATTTGGTAGACAATCAAACAATCACATCGATCCCCCCTATGTATAATAAGTTACAAGTTTTCGTAACCTTCATTAAAAAAATGATAGATATAACATTTTTAAAAATTTCTTTTAACTACTAACATGATTTATTGTGATTATTATCGTGAGGAATTTGAACCTTGGTGCAGAATGATGTAAATATCATTGCTGACCCATCCGGCCCAAATTCAAGACAAATGTAAATTGTACAACTCAAGTTTGGCACCGGTGTAATGTCAACGTATTATTTTCTAATAATAAAAATATTCTTCTAATTGTTTTTTCTTTTATATATATATGTGAGAGACAGCCAAAATTGGGGTGCTCTCAAAAAATAGATTCGGGTGCTTTTAAGGGCACCTCTTTTTTTGGGTAAGTAGTGTGGAATCGCCACTTATTTTTTATACAAAAAATAAGAAAAAATAAAATACAAAAATACATGATCAAAATATTTCATTGTCATTGATTGAATAATGATAAATAAAATCTTAGTAAATTAAACCTTACAATGCTTTGAGTCCTAGTTACAATCTACCAAAAGAATACATGGTTTTTTTTTTTTTTTCCTAGTTACAATCTACCCAAAATTAAAAAGAAAGACAAGGCATAGATCTACTTATTCAAAAGAACTAAATTCAGAGGCTAGGTTACGGAATGGGAAGATGTTAGGCACCCATTCCGCCTAAACAAAGTCCAATCTTCTAGACTCTAATGACCAATATACCATTTTTGCATGATATGAATGATATGTTGAACATATGACAAACACTTGACTAACGTCAACTCAAATAAATTTATCTTATGAATGTTTCCTCTTCTTTAAAAAAATTCAGATCCGTTTTTGTGAAAAAAAAAAAAAAAAAAGAGATTTGATTTATTAAAAAGAAACCAGATTTGTTTTTGTGTAAATAAGAAATAATTTTATAAAGAAAATCAAATCTGTTTTTATGTAGACAAAAAAATTAGATTTGTAAAGAAGAAAAATCAAATCTGTTTTTATGTAAAGAAAGAACAAGGTTTTAACTAAAAAATATCCGATCTATTTTTGGAGCAAAGTTAAAAAAAAAAAAAATGATGTAGATTTATATGTAAAAGAATTCAGATCCATTTTGTAGATTAGAAAATTTAGATTTGAAGAAAAAAAAAAATCAGATTTGTTTTTTATGTATAAAATAAGAAAAAGCCCTTTTTTTTTTTTTAAAAAAAAAAGGGAACCATTCATAAAATAAATCTATGTTACATGCAGCACATATTAAAAAATTATAACCTAGCTTTCAATTCTTTCTTTTAAGTTTTAAAATCTGCAATTTTATAAAGAAGAAAACTTTTTTAGAAAAATTTGATTAGTTTTATGACTAGAAAAATACAAATCTACATCTAAGGAAGACACAGATTAACTTTATATTTAAAAAAAATTCAGATCTACATCTAAGGAAGATACTGATTTGTTTTGTGTTTTAAAAAATTCAGATTTGCATCTAAGGAGGATATCGATCTATTTTGTGTTAAAAAAAAAAAAAAAGATTTGCATTTAAAGAAGATACAGATCTGTTTTGGTGTTTAAAAAAAATTCAGATCTGCATCTAAGGAAGATACAGATATATTTTGTGTTAATAGTCATTGCAGATTTTGAAGTTAAAGAGAAAGAATTGAAATAAACAATCATCTAAAAACATATTTAAAGAAAGAAAAACGGTCTAAACAAAGCTTGGCAATTATATAAGAATCAGAAATAAAATAAAATAAAATCCTAAACCTATTCATGCATCATCAATCAAAATTAATATAGAAGGCTAGAGAAAGAAAAGAAATTAACTACCTCTTGCATGCGTGCTCTTCTTAGTAGTGAAGGAACATTTTAGGGTTCAAAGAAATTTATTCAATTATCCTTGAAACCTAAAATATTTTGCATCTGAAAAAAGAAATTCCTAAGGTTAGAACCTCCAAAATGTCTTTAACGTAAGAGAGAAAATAAAAGAAGAGAAGAGTCAAAAAGAGGGGATTCAGAGAGCGTGAAAAAGTATACTGAATTTTGAGAGGCATCCTCTATTTATAGAGGCTAGGATGTTCAAAAAAATAGCTAAATGATCATAATACGAACCGAGATGCGTCCTTATCTCTAAAAAATCGAAAATGATATTTTTTATCTCAATCAAAGTACCCTCGGGCCAGGGCCCAAATTTGTGCTAATCAACACTCCAAAAGTGCCAAATGGCCCTTTTGCGTGCCAGTCTCGTGTTCGAGTTTTGGTCCATTTTGGACTCATTTTTTGAGGTTTTTTGAGCCGAGGCCCTTTTTTGGCAACTTCTGATCCATAGACTTGGTGGGAAATCTAATACTTGTTGGCTATATACAGTATGTTTCAGACCACCCTAGTTATTTAAACTTTGAATCAACACTTTTATGTGGTATCTAATTTTCTAAATGGGCTAGAATTAGGGTCTGTTTGGGATCTGTTTATTTTGTTGAAATTGAAAACCTTTTGTTGTAAGTACTGTAAATAAATGTATAAATTAATTGAAATAGTATAGTGAGACCCATGAATAGTACCAAAATACTAGTTGAATTTTCATCATAGTTTTCTATATCTCACTCTCTTCTCTCTTTTTTCTCTTGTGCTTTTTGTCCACCTCTATGACCTAGCTGAATTAGGGAACCCGAACCAACAAATTGGAAAAAAAATATAAAAAAATAATTAAAAAAATGAACAACTACTTTGATCTTCAAACTAGGCCTTCTCTCTTCCTCCACTACACCTCCATTTGCTGGTAGGCTATTGTCTGCTTTTATGGATGGTTTTCTATGCTTTGCAGCGGCACTGCTACCCGACAATTTGTTTTCAAGCAACATCTTTAGGATGATTCCCATTTCTATGAGCAACAACCTTGTCCCGTGCTATTCAGTTAATGGCTTGGTAAATATCAAGAATTACAGGAACAGAGTGACCACCTTTCTAGCAGTTGTTATCTGCATGCTGACATCAATAAAAAACCCAAAAGTTAAATTCCATGAAAAATGTTGTTATGAGATCCTAAGATTTAAATGTTCCACAACATTTAAACCTTTAAGTTTCCAACAAGCAAACATAACAATGATAGTGAAACCTAGAAATGGGAGTGATGACCTCAGGAAAGACAATAAAAACAGATGTATGCATTCAAAAAAAAAAAAAAAAAAAAAAAGAAAGAAAGAAAGAGAGAATACAACACATAAAATGCTTCATTCATATCCTGTATCAAAAATTCCAAGCCTTAAACAGCTCTCCTGTTGAAATCATTGGTGGAACTAAAAATGGCAACCCAACTACTGTTGAGCAAAATAGCATCTCTGACTGTTAGGAGAAAAATAACACAATTTTAAGTTAGAATAAAAGCAGTTTTTTGTTGTTTTGATCACGATTCTTTTTGACAATCATAAACACAAGGGAAGGATTAGTCATCTGTGTGGTATCAGGATTCATGGTAAAAATTACTTCTTGAAAATTTCCCAGAAAGGCATCCATGATTAGAGCACCCAATATCATTACAACACCAAAAATGCTAAAATTAGGAGATGTATAGGCATCTGCTAAGGTGAAAAGGATTAGACCAATTACTAGAAGCAGAGCAGAGATGTATTCATGAATTGGATATTTCCTTCTTAAGCCAGGAATGAAGGCACCCATTATCATGACAAGCAGGACTTGAATTCTCACAATCACACACACATATGTCAGAAAAATGAAAGGCATCTTCAATTAGATATTCTACATTTCGAAATAATGTATACGAATGGCTCAATCAAATGATATCCAATACAGTAAAATTCTCAAAAATTTTATTTAGATTTCCAGAATTATAACAAAATGAAGTTGATCAACAACAGATGTAGAAACCAAAAATTATAATTGACACAAACAAATATTCCTTCACCATTTACCTTTGTTGATTTGAACATGATCTGAGCTGGATAATTAAGAAAGGCCAAGGACCCCTTTGTTAATCCATGAGAACCCACAAGAACAGCAGAGAGTTTCACATACGTCTTCCAAGGGTTCACCATTTTCTTGGGGGTGAAACCTTGTAAGTATGTAAGTATCAAGTAGACAAATCCTTGCACAAAGGAGAAATACCAACCATAGCTGGAAACCAAGAAAGTAAGTAAATATAATGATAAAATTGACAAATGAACAAATTAAAATGAGGCACAAGACTTAAATTAACTGTTTGAAGCCGATTATACACATATTCCTAAGATCAGTCAAAAAATACACGTCAGTGCTCAGACAAGAAAAGGGTTTCATTTCAAGTAATTTGCTATTCATAGAATGAGGTAAATGGGGGAAGTCAAATACAAATTAAATAGTTAGCTTGAGAATAGAGAGATAACAATACAAAAGGCCTAGCATTTACAAACCTTTACAAAATTTGTAGTACAACCAATGAATTTGACAAATTACGCAAAAAGCTGAAGCCTACAGTGCAAAATGCAAAAGCCTTACACCTCTGTTTGGTTATAGAGAAGAGGTGGGAAAAGTGAAGGGAATTCAAGCTTTTGGTTCCCAAAATTTCCCATCAATTTAAACCTAGGGAAACAAAAAATCAATAAACCCCACTCAGATGTATTATTATCATTTTTTTCAAATCCAAAACAATACAAAACATTGAAATTTGAGATTCCATTTTATTCTCTTTTCCCAATACATTCTAAGCAACCAAATGGAGGATACCAAAAGTATGAAACGCATGCAAGATTAAATAACCATAAACAAAACGACCAATCACCAAAACAACAAATACCCATCAAAATCAAACCCCAAACAAACACAAATCCTCACAAAAAATCAATAAAAATGTGAACTTTATCAAATTCTTCTAACAGAATAGAGGAAAAAAAAAAAGTCAACTTGGAATGAGCAAACCTCACAAACGCCATCATCAAGAAATTTTGGTGAAAAAAAGAGCACAAATAAAAAAAATTGGGGAAATTTCAAACCAACTCTACAGTACCTGAAATGGGTTTCGATCGTCGCCGTGTAAAACCCCTTTCCCTACACCGGCGAGGTCAATTAATGGTTAGGTCCTTTTTGAAAATGGAGCAAAGTCGAAGAGAAAGGAAAGAGAGCACGGTTGAGAGATAGAGGGAACGCAGGATAGCAAATAAACAATGGGTTTTTATTGTTTGGCGAGAACAATTCCCTCGCTAGAGCTGGGGAGGTACTGTTCATGGCTTAGGGATCTGTTTCTTCTTTTGTGGGTCTTGCTTGGGGTTTTGTTTAGTAATTGTCGCTCTAGATAGGTTCTTGTGGATGGTTTGGACGAGAAGAATTTGAGAGAGACGAAATTGAAGAGAGAAGCGTAGACTAAAACTGAGAGAGAAGAGAAGAAAGTCAGAGACTCAAAAACTGAGAGCAGAGCCTGAAAATTTTTTATTATACAAAAGTGTCTCCACATGTGATGTTGGTACTACACAAATCAAAGATGATATCATCAAATGTGAGAAAAAAAATAATGAAACCACCAAATGTGATAAAAGTACAGTCACATGTAATGTTGGTACTGTGCAATGTGAGGCTGGTACCGTAAAGTGTGAGAAAAAAAAAAGGGAACCACTGAATGTGATAAAAGTACATTCACATATGATATTGGTCTCGCACAATGTGAGAATGGTACCATAAAATGTGAGAAAAAAATAAGAGAACCATCGAATGTGACAAAAGTACAGTCACATGTGATGTTAGAACTGTGCAATGTGAAGATGGTACATCAAATATGAGAAAAAATAAAGGAATCACCAAATGTGACAAAAATACAGTCACATGTGATGTTGGTACTGCGCAATGTAAGGAAATGTGACAAAAATACAATCACATGTGATGTTGGTATCTGATGCAATGTGAGGATGGTACCATCAAATGTGAGAAAAAATAAAGGAACCACCGAATGTGACAAAAGTACAGTTATATGTGATGTTGGTACTATGCAATATGAGGATGTACCATCAAATGTGAGAAAAAAATAAAGGAACCATCAAAAGTGACAAAAGTATAGTCATATGTGATGTTGCAATGTAAGGATGATACCATCAAATGTAAGAAAAAAAATAAAGGAACCACCAAATGTGACAAAAGTATAGTTACATGTGATGTTGGTACTGCACAATGTGAGGATGGTACCATCAAATGTGAGGAAAAAATAAGGGAATCATCGAATGTGACAAAAATGCAGTCACATGTGATGTTGGTACTATACAATATGAGGATGGTATCATCAAATGTGAGAAAATATAAGGGAACTACTGAATGTGACAAAAATACAGTCACATGTGATATTGGTACTACACAATATGATGATGGTACCATCAAATGTGAGAAAAAAATAAGGGAACTACCGAATGTGGCAAAAGTACAGTCACATATGATGTTAGTACTACACAATGTGAGAATGAAATCATCAAATGTGATGTTTTGGGGCCAAAATGGGCAAATGCTCTTTTCGTGCAAAAAATCCAGCATTTTACCTCATTTCCAAAACTAATTAGGGAAATGTCCCTATTTTGAAACTCGATTGTCCAAAATCGAGTTTTAATTTAAAACTCGATTTTTGGACAATCGAGTTATAACAAACTGAAAATTAAAAAAAAAAAAAAATTGCATGGAACTTGAGTTCCATGCAATTTTTTAAAGCCCTATAGTGGCGTTTTAAAACATGCAAGTTTTTTGTTAAGTTTGATCGTTCCATAGGGAGCTCTATAGCGACGTTTTAAAACTTTATAGTGGTGTTTTAAAACAGACAAGTTTTTTTAAGTTTGATTGCTCCATAGGGAGCCTTATAGTGGTGTTTTAAATCCCTATAGTGGCGTTTTTTTATGGAACTTGAACTCCAAGAACTCAAGTTCCATGCAATTTTTTATTTTTTTTAAGTTTTACGCGAAAAGTTTTACCTGTTGTATATTTTGCGCGAAAATGGCATTTGCCCATTTTGGTTGACGTTTTGGTAACCTGGTATAGCAGGTTGCCTACTACTGGGTACCGTACCCCCAAAAAAAAAGGGGGTACAGTAGAATTATCGTCCGAAAAATATTACATTTTGCACTGAAATTGTGTTTTAAAAAACTTATTTCAATGTAATATTTGTGTTTTCAAAACAGAATTTTAAAATAGAGGCTATTCTCCAAAATTAGCCCCTCACGACGTAACTTTGAATAATTATAAATAAAAAAAAATCTTATTTTTCCCCAAAAAAAACCTTTTATTTTTTCTTAACTATACCCTTAAACACATATAAACAAAGGCAACCATTTGTAATGTAATTAAATGATCACAGCCACCAAATCTGCCAGATTTAACAAGCATTGGCTTTATGAACTTCATAGAGGCTCTGGGAAGTCATGTAATTAAGTAGTGGTATAAAATTCTTTGGTAAGTAGCTAGTAAGTCACGAAAATTAACTATAATCATTTTTTTTTTTTTTTTTTTTTTGAGAAGGAACTATAATCATTTGATGAAATCAATCCTACAGCTTCTTGACTGATGCATGATAAATAACTGGCAGGTAGAGAGACTAAGCAACCACGCGGTATTATCTATTATATATGGGCTTTAAATAATTGCCCCATATTTTGTGAATTTTAATTAGCTTCATTGATAAAATTTATTCTAAAAAAATTAAAAAATATATATAATTTGAGAAAGCCTATTATTGTTAAATAAGGGATTTAAGTACATATACTATACTTAAGGACTTGAGTCTTCCAAGATAGTTGGATACCAGGACTTGCAAGAGGCAGAATTACATCTTCTCTCTCGGGTTTGGATAGTGGGACTTGTGTGGCAGATTTGATTGAGCAGGAATCGGGTAAATGGAAGACTCAAGTGATTGAAAATTCTTTTCTCCCTTTTGAAGTTCAACAGATAAAAGCTATTCCTTTATGTGCATCGGCTCAATCAGATTCTCTCTATTGGTCATGGGAAAAAAATGGAGTCTACTTGGTGAAATCGGGTTACAAGCTTATATTCGAAGATTCAAGAAGTGAAGCAGCCTCGGGTTCAACCAGAAGTGGAGTCTCGGGCTTATGTCTGGGATTTGGAAACTCAAAGTGCCTGGAAAAATCAAACACTTCTTGTGGAAAGCTTGCTCAGACTGTTTACCAACTAAAGTGAACTTGATGAAGAGAGAAATTCTAGCAAGCCCTACATGTCACCTCTGTGGCAGAATTGCAGAGGATACAAAACATGCCCTGTGGGATTGTGAAGCGGTGAAGGCTGTGTGGTGTATGGATTTCAGCTGGGTAATTGGGTCGAGGCAGCTCATGGTTCTTTTCTTGACTTAGTTGATCGGCTCATATCGAAACCAAGAGTGGCAGAGCTGTTTGCAACTACAGCATGGTCTATATGGACTCATCGAAACAAATCCAGGTTGTTGGAGAAGACTATACCTCTGGGAAGCATCGGAGAAGCTGCAAAAACTTTTCTGCAGCAATTTCGGTCATGCCGAGATGAACCCAGCAGCAGTAGGGGAAAATTGATCCGTTGACGCAAATGGTTACCTCCAGAACCGGGGAATTATAAAGCAAACTTCGATGGAGCAATGTTCAATGAGAGTGATGAAGCTGGGATTGGTATCATGGTTAGGGACTCTATGGGGCTGGTTATTGCAGCAATGGCTGAAAAAATTCATAAACCGCAGTGTGGAGAGCTTGGAGATGATAGCAGCCAGACGTGCGGTCATTTTTGCTTCAGAACTCGGTCTTCAATTGTGCAAATTCGAAGGTGATTCAGAAACTTTTATCAAGGCTCTCCAAGGGCGTGATATGTTTTACTCATCTTTTGGCCATTTAACCAAGGACACTTTAATTCTTGTAAACTCCCTTAGGAGTTCTTCTTTCTCTTACATTGTTAAAGGTAATGATGTTGTACATGTCTTGGCCCAGAAAGCAAAGATTTCTTTTCCTTTTTTAGTTTGGATGAAATCTGTTCCATCTGATGTAGATGCTTATGTTTCTACATATTCAAGTTTCTTAATAATATTTTCGGGCTTGGTCCTATTTCTAAAAAAAAAAAAAAAAAAAATAATAATAATAATTACGTCTTGTTTTAATAATAAAAAACAACTATTATTAAATGGCCATTCAAATATATCGTATTTAACTATTTGTATTAAAATAAAGGGGTTATGTTTCCTATTATTTTGTCTATTTTACTAGAAAGCACGGATGCGGGTGGGAGGGTTCTGCACTCAAGTCCGACGCGGTTGCCCACGTGTTGGTGCCGCATTTGAGCTTTTTTTTTTTTTTTTTTTTTTTTTTTTTTTTTTTTTCTCAGATTCACACCGACTTAGCTCGATTCGCGCCGACTTGACTTCGATTCATGCCGATTTGCTTTGAACCGGGCTGATTCGGCCATATCGGGTCGTATCGGCCCGGCGATCGAAAGGGATTGAAACGGCCGAAACAAGCCGAAATCGGCCTTGAATCTAGCCGAAGCAGTAGAAATTCCCACCTCGGAGGCATAGTAATGTGTTTCTTGCCTTCTTCTTTCTTTGTTTTGTGAATCAAGGTATAGTAATGTGTTTTTTAAGAATATTTTAATAGTAAAAATATATAGAAAATATAAATAGAAATATTTTTAATAATTTTTTAATCGCCAAGTCCCGCCGCACCCACGCCCTACTTTTTCAAAAATTGCCTAGTCTTGCACCCGCACCCGAGTCCCGAAACGCACCCGTGCTTCATAGCTATTTTATAAAAATCTTTGCTTGTTATACCAAAGTCTTGTTTAAAGTATGTAGTTTGAAAGTATTGAGGTCTTTTTCCAACTTTGTATTTTGTTGAATGAGCTATCAAGTCAAAACCGTGTTGAAGCTGTGAAATAATATTTCAAAAAATTACAATTCGAGTTAGCTGCCGCTTCCCGCTTCCAATTTCTAGCAAACAAGGGGGGGGGGGGAAGAAATTAAAAAAGAAAAGAAAAAAAACAGCAATTATATTTACTTAGTTTCCAGTCCCCCCCAACCCCCCCCACCCCCACTTAATTTTCAAGGAAAAAAAAAAACATATTTATTCTTTTTTTGGAATTGTGAAAGTGAAATGATAGAAACTTTTTTCATATGACAGGTATGACCATATATAACATCACAAAATTTAAGTTTAACCCAAGTTGGTGCTCATTAAATTTGGGTTCAAACAAGTGATTTTCGGCTATGTGCAACCTCAAACAAAAGAACTCACAAGTCATCTCGTTTCATGCTCAAGGTTAATTTGTGCCCATATTGTTAGAAAGCGAAAGAATATGGACAGACACCTAATGTGAGCATGTCCTCTATTTGCCTCAGATTGTAACATCTAGGAGTTATGAAGTAATGGTATTGGATTGTTGCACTACCCCACTAAGTCCATTATCCCACTCGGTATTAATGGAGTGGTGTGTATATAAACACCAAGAATGGTACCCATTGAACAAGAAACGAATTCTACATTTCTCACAGTGTTTACAAAGTGTTGTGAGGCTCTTAGGTTGTGGGTTATGTTTGCATTACTCTAGTAGTATGCAACACCGTTGGAGAAACGTTTTTGGTTTGTGGATCATACAAATTGGAATTTAGAACGTGTTTGAATAGTTGGTCTGCGTGGAGGCTGGCTCTAGACAGCGTAGAACAATCTCAAAGTTTCTGTGTGATCATCGGTTTAGGCCAAGAGAGGTATGCCAGAAAACCGATTACTTATATTCCGCTGCAAGTTTCTATTTCTTACACATATATATCCGAACTAGCCTACTACTGGAAAAAGGCAAAGACTTGTTATTGAGAAATTATACAAGAATCATCTTTGTTTAGTGGTCCAACAAAACTAGTGAATGAGTGTCATTTAATAAATAAAAATGTTATTAGCATTGCACTTAATTATTCATATCCACCTCCATAGTAGGGATAGCAACTAGGTGGGATAGTGTCGGATCATGGGTTGTGTGGGCCATAGAAGTGAGGTAGGTTAAAGGCGATACAAATTGGAGGTATTTTGCATTTCCTAATTAGGTGGCTCTGATACTCAAGAGATATAAATGAAAGAGAAAGGAAAGAAATGACCCAAATAGAGTGTTAAGAAAGACGAACATTTTGGAGAATGATAATAAAATATGTATAAAATTAATTAATTACTTTTTAAGTGTAAAATTACTGATTAAGTTTTTGTATTTAATTAAGTTTTGCTAACATCTTTTCAATTGATAATCTAACTAATTTATTTAATATCTTAAGTATGACCGATCAAATCAAGTTCTTGAAAAAAAAGTTCTTATTTTATTTTGGCAAAAAAAAAAAAGTGTAACATGTATTGTTAATAAAATTCTGTAAGTAATACAAGCATTTGAAAAAGAATCTACTTTTTTTTTCCTTCAATAAACTGTTATGTCACATGTTTCAGGATCATAATTGTAAAAGAATGTGTTGATGATTGCAGCCATTAGATCATTGGGATTGCGAGGAACAAGGTGAAGAACACAAGTTAACTTTGGATTTTTTCTGAAAGTTGTAAACTTAGCTTGAGCAAAGTAAGTATATTCTAGATAAAAACTTATAAAACTCTATATATACTTGTGATGTTGGAAATTGGTTTTGTGATGGGTTGTTGTGTTGGAGCAAGCGGGTGGCTTGCATGGTGTTATAAGGTGGTTTAAATTCATATTTGGAGTGTTTTTAATTTCTTGCAAATGTGAATGAAACTTGTTGATTAGTAGCAATTATGTTCCTTTATTCGATTTCAATACTTGTAAGCATTATACTTGTAAGCATTATACTTGTAATGTTGGAAATTGGTTTTGTGATGGGTTGTTGTGTTGGAGCAAGCGGTGGCTTGCATGGTATTATAAGGTGGTTTAAATTTATATTGTGAGTGTTTTTAATTTCTTGCAAATGTGAATGAAACTTGTTGATTAGTAGCAATTGTGTGGTGGGTTGTTGTGTTGGAGCAAGTGGGTGGCTTGCATGGTGTTATAAGGTGATTTAATTATATATTGGGAGTGTTTTTCAATTCTTGCAAATGTTAATTAGATGTGATGAATATTACTTTATTCGATTTCAATACTTGTAAGCATTGTACTTGTGATGTTTGTGATTGGTTTTGTGGTGGGTTGTTGTGTTAGAGCAAGCGGGTGGCTTGCATGATGTTATAAGGTGGTTTAAATACATATTGGGAGTGTTTTTCAAATTTTGCAAATGTGAATGAAACTTGTTGATTAGTAGCAATTGTGTTCCTTTATTCGATTTCAATACTTGTAAGCATTATAGGTGATGTTTGTGATTGGTTTTTTGGTGGGTTGTTGTGTTAGAGCAAGCGGGTGACTTGCTCGGTGTTATAAGGTGGTTTAAACTAATATTGGGAGTGTTTGAGTGTACAATGTATATTTGTTTAAGTATTAATATAAACTTGTGCATTCATAAATGTGATAGAATTTTATCTAAGTAGCTTATAGACTTAGATGTTAGAATACATTATGCATGAGTTGTCCTTATTTTACTAAAGTAGGATTTATCTTATAATTGTAGTCAAACATGGATAAAAGTTGGATGACTATGGATAAGACACCTGATGGCAGATTAAGTCATCCATATATTGAAGGGGTCAATGCATTTATTAATTCCGCAAGAGCGGTTGTGGACTTGAGTGGTAATATTCCATGCTCGTGTATTCACTGTGTGAATTGCTATCGATAATCTCCTCAAACTGTGCGTATCTATTTGCTGCATCATGGAATTATGCAATCTTACATTAATTAGTATAATCGTGGAGAACCTCGTGTATTGAACGAGAACATTCATGATAATGAAATGTCGGATGGTGATCATATGGATGGTATTGATGCCTTGGTAGGTGATCGAATTAGAGGAACCAAGAAATGCAACCGAAGATGAGGAGGTGCGCCATTTTGACAAACTTGAGGAAGATGCAAAACGTGAGTTGTATCCGGGTTGCACTAATTATAGTATCTTGAAGTTTGTTATTGAGATGTTGAATGTAAAGGTAATGACCAACTTGAGTAATAAGGGACTTGATATGATTTTAGAATTGCTGACAAAGTTTTTACCGAAATGTAATTTGGTTCCAAGGTTAACTTATGAAGCAAAGAAGATATTACGTGACTTGGGCATGTCATACGGGCATATAGATGCATGCAAAAATGATTGTGCACTATTTTGGAAAGAAATTGAGAACTTTGATAAATATCCGGTGTGTGAGGCGCCTAGGTATAAAAATACACGTACCCAAGGTAAGAAGATTCCTCATAAGGTGTTGCGTTACTTCCCATTGACATCGAGACTGAGGAGATTGTACATATCAAGCCAAAAAGCTAAAGACATAAGATGATATATAGACAAACATGTGGACAATGGGATAATGAGGTATCCAGTTGATAGTGAGGAGTGGAAGGAGTTTGATTTACAACATCCCGATTTTGCCCTCAAACCTCACAATGTAAGGTTGGGGTTGGCTACAGATGGATTTAATCATTTTGGGAATATGAACAACAACTATAGTATGTGGCTTGTTATACTTATCCCCTATAATCTACCGCCTTGGTTGGTTATGAAGGAGCCATATTTTTTGTTATCCTTATTTATTCTTGGTCCCCATCAACCAGGAAATAAGATTGATATTTACTTGAAACCATTGGTTGATGAGTTGAAGGAGTTATGGGAAGAAGGTGTAGAAACTTATGATACTTATAGTAAAGAGCATTTTCAGATGTGTGCAACTTTGTTATGAACAATACATGACTATCCTGGATTTGGTAACGTGTCCGGGTGGAGGACAAAGGGTTATCATTCTTGTTACACTTGCAACGATCAACCATATTCAGAAGCTTTGGAAAGTAAAATTAGATTCATTAACCATCGAGCTTATTTACCTATGGAACATCGTTGGAGACATAGTCGGTTGCATAATGGTTTACCGGAGAAACGGAAGAGATCTTTAGAATTACAAGTGGGAAAGATACAAGAGCAGCTAGATAGAATGCCAAATATAATTTTAGGAAAGCATCCAAGTAACAAGAAGAGACAACTCATTGAGGAGCCAAATTGGTCAAAGGTAAGTATTTTGTACAAACTTCTATACTGGAAAAATAAGAAGCTTAAGCACAACATTGATGTCATGCATATAAAGAAGAACATTAGTGAGAGTACTTATGGTACTTTGTTGAGCATTGAGGGGAAAAACAAGGACATTGACAAGGCACAGATAGACTTGCAAAATATGAACTTCAGGCACACGTTGCATTTGAAACAACGTCCTAATGGATCATATGACAAGCCTCGGGCATTCTTTTCATTAAGCCCTAATGAAAGAGATGGTTTTTATGACTTTTTGAAATCAGTCAAATATCCAGATGGCTATGCAACTAACATATCAAGGTCAGTGAATGCAAAAAATGGTAGATTATCTAGTTTGGAAAGTTATGACTGTTATGTGCTACTACAACAAATTCTTCCAATTGGGTTGCGAGGGTTTGTAGATAAAGACATTAGTATTGTATTGTTTGAGTTGGGCAACTTCTTCCAAGACTTATGCTCAAGGACCCTAAAGCAGAGTGAATTGGAGAAACTAGAAGAACGTATAGTTCTCATACTATGCAAGCTTAAGAGGTTCTTTCCTCCAGCATTCTTTGATGTTATGGCCCACCTTGCTATTCACTTGCCTCAAGAAGCAATTCTAGGAGGCTTGATATAATATTGGTGGATGTATCCAATTAATTAGATCATTTGATGCATTCGTCAATTACATCTTTCCCACGTGGTATAAAATCACATTCTGTGCGTATTTTTTCCTTGTAAGTACCTTGAAAAATTGAAAAGATACGTTTCCAACCGAGCTTAACCAGAAGGTTTAATTGCAGAGGCTTACATTCTTAAAGAATGTATTAACAACTGGTCTTTGTATATTGATGGGATCGAAATTGTGCATAATCGAAGAGAAAGAAATGAAGATTTTGGTGAATCTAGCGAAGGATTGATAGTTTTTCTGGACTACCCGACCTACGGGTGGTAGGCGGAATGATGGCGACTTGTCCCGTGCATTGCTTGATATTGCTCATTGGTACTTGTCGTACAATAGTCCTAAGCTAGAGCCTTATTTAAAGTATGTAATTTCATATGCATATATTGTTTAATCAAGTTTTGAATATTATACGCAATGCTTAGTTGAAAATAAATCATCTCATTTTTAACAATGAACACAAAAGCACATTGCATAATTCTACTAGAGAAGTCATAACTCAAATCCAACAATAAGAGTTTCCCAAGTGGTTCAAAGAACGTGTAAGAAATTTGTAATTTAATCACACACTAATAAATTTAAACATTTAAATTTATTTGTCATTACTTATTACTAATTAATATCACTTGTTGTATGTCATTATAGATGAATAGATTAAAAGTTAATGAGTCATCAGAAGCTACTAAACAGTTATGGTCATTAGCAAATGGTCCTAAGCTGCATGTGAAGGAGTACATAGTTTATATGGTCAATGGTGTAAATTTCCATACAAGGGATCTAGACAATCGTCGTGTAACCCAAAACAGTGGTGTATGTACCGAAGGGGACCATAAGGGTACTATGCACGACTTCTATAGTCATGTGTGCAAAATTTGGGAATTAGAGTATATGTTTCACCATAAAGTTGTTTTGCTCCAGTGTGAATGGTACAATACTGGTACCAATGGTCGAAGAAGTATAAGAACCGATGCACACTGCACGAGCATTGATGTTACAAGTCGATGGTATCAAAATGACCCTTTTATACTTCCTAGTAAAGCAAAACAAGTTTTCTACCTTCAAGATACCAAATTGCGTGACCCTTGGAAAATTGTGCAATGCATCCAACATAGGGGAGTGTTTGATATCCCGGAAGTTGGGGTCGGAGAATCCAATGATAATACAGAAGATAGCGACGCATTCCAATAAGAAGCAATTGTTGATGTTGTCCCTATCAACGTGGAAGACAATATTATTGAGTATTGTATGGGTGATGTTGAAACTAGGGTTGTTCCTGAAGGTGAAACTTTAAGAGACGTTAATAAAAAAGAAGAGCATGATATACCTAATGTTGATCTTGATATGGATTATGATATGTAGAGTTCATAACAATTGTCTTAAATGTTATGTATTTGTATTAAAGTTTTATGCTTGTCTACGTAGTAATTGTTATTGAGATGTTTTGTGCTTATCTTGAACTTGATATGAATATTAATGTGATCATTTATTGTGTTGAGTTAATAGCAATTGTGTTCAAATTTAGCACTTGTGAATTGTTTGATATGGATAATGGTGTGAACTATGATATGTAAAGTTAGTAGTAATTGTTATTGAAATGTTTTGTGCTTATCTTGAACTTGATATGGATATTGATGTGATCATTTGTTGTGTTGAGTTAGTAGCAATTGTGTTCAAATTTTGCACTTGTGAATTGCTTTATATGGATAATGGTGTGGACTATAATGTTAAGTTCGTAGCAATTGTACTTATCTTTCATGTCAATACATAGTTTCAAAAAATGCCTAAAAAGGCCAAATACACTCATAATATACCGAGGTATGAGATTGCAAGATTAGATAGAATGAGACAAAACCAAGAGATAATTGATGCTTTGGGATTGAAGCACATCTCAACTTTTCTAAAGGATTCTGCTCAGTCTAATTATGCAAAAGGGAAAAGAAGTAGAGCTAATGTTGTGGTAGATGATGATTATGTACCACTTATTGGTGACGATGAGAATGATGTTGAGTCATCTAATTCTTTAATCCATAAGGTACAATAGATGTTCCATAAGGTACAATAGATAATAACTTTGTTATTCTATTATTTGTAATGACTTTGTTGTTCCATTATATATATGTTTGTTATTTGAGATGGCACCAAGATGACTTACGTGCTCGCGAGGTGAGGCATCTATCTCGGCAGTCCAATCTACGGTTCAATCTACGGAAACACCTCTTGAAGCAAATCCTCCCACCCAAAGTTCTTTTAGTGTGGAGGCTACCGACATATTAACTAGCACGACTGATAATTATATAGAATATACTTAATTACAACTGCACCCTATCTTTACTATTGAGATTATACTTAATGTACATGGAATGTATAATTTTTTAACATTGATAATGTTTAAATAGGATCTATTAGTAGAAATACCCGTGGAACAACACATGGTATAGCAAATCTGAGACATTTGTTGAAAAAAGTGGTAAACTCGTCAAGACGTATAGTTGCAGAGTATGATGCTCCTATTGGGAAGAATGTGTGCAAGCTTGTCAATCAAATTGGCGTACAAGTGTGAAGTAATTTGTCTAGTTATAACATAAAAAATTGGAAAAGTATTAATGTTGCTACTAGAGATGTGGTGCTTCAAAATATCACGGTAAATTTACATTGATAACGTCTAACTCATCTTTGTTGTAACTAAGCATATTAAATTCATATAATAATATTTTTATAATACATATACACTTCATTTTACAGGATCAGTTTGAGCTAGAAGGAGATTCCAACTTGGTAATGAAAACAATAAATACAAAATGTGGAAGATTATTGAGTAGCGACTCTAACAAGTTGTATCGGACTTATAAAAAGCTTGTACAATCTCATGGTGCTAACTATGCAAAAAGCCACCCACCAAAGAATGCCACACTTGAGCAGTGGACTAAACTCATTGAAGGGAAATGGACCAATAAGGACTATTTGGTAAATTATTTATGCGTATATTATTATTATCCAATATTTACTATATTATGTTGTCAAATGGTTAGATTAATACCTAGATGAAGTAAATGTATACTGTTTTATTCATGATCTAATAAATATCTTAAATGTTCTTTATTAGGAAAAATCAAGAAAGAACTCTGAAAATAGAAACAAAACTTGAGGCAAACATAGATGCGGGGCAAAGGAACTTGCTATTAAGGTTGATGAGGAGGTGCGTGTTTTTTCATTTTCTTAAACCTTAGTATATTACATGTTGTGATTAATTAACTATTGATGGTGTCTAAAAATAACCAACTCCATATTCGTCCATAGAGGTCGTCCATAGAAGGAATAAAAGGAGACTAACTACTCGTCCTTCGTCCATAGAAGGAACTAACTGCTCGTCCTTCGTCCATAGAGTTCTCTGGACAAGATTCTCCTGCTTTTGAACAACCTTCCATCCAGCATTGCTTAGGACGAGCTCAGCAACAGTTGTGGTATGAAAAGATAACCGCCATGGCGGTTATGAAGGTGTACTCTAAACTTTCCGAACTCCGTGAAGATAGGGGAAGTTATCTAACGGATAAACGTTTCCTGAACCTATAAAAGGGCATGAATCTCCGACAAAAAAAAGGTAAGTACTTTCTAGACACCATCTCCTTAAGTTTGGAATTCTTTGTTTCGGAAGAAAATGCTAACTTTATCATCGGAGGATTTGTGACCGGTCAACCCCGGTCTCCTCTGATCTTTTGTTTCTTATCTTTCAGGCTCTCAACATCATCACAATCCGTGCTATTCAATCTACTGATTTCCTAATAGTTATCAACTATATCTATCTAACACTCAAATGTTAATTAATCAAACAAATAATAATGGTGGTCAAGTTCCTGAATTGGCAAAAATCTACAAAGATGTTCATTTCAATCCAAATACAAATAGGTAGATACACCATGAGGATGAAGCGACATATGTATGTGTATCATTCCATCCCTATCATTTCATCCTAATCATGTTTGTAAAGTTATAACATATGTAGTATTAATGTTGTGATTGTTTGTTTTTTTCTCTTTCAAATGGTAGGAAACTATTCTCAAAGTGCAAGAGGATCATTGTCAAGATCCTAATGCAATTCCCCTTACATAAGAGGAGATCTCAAACTTGGTTTTTAAGAAAAAGTCTGGTATTGTAAAAGGACTTGGCATGAGACCTTCCTCTTCTCTAGTAACCACTGCCTCTTCTAGTTCCTCGGTGGAGTATATCCATCGGTTAGAAAATGAGATAATTGAGCTCAAAGAGGCAAGAGCTAGGGACGAAGAAGAGCGAGCTAGGGAGCAAGAGGCGCAAGCTAAGCAAGATGAGGTCCAAAACAATATTCTTAATTTTTTGAGGAGCAAGGGTTATGATGACGCTTTTACCTATGGGGGTGGTTCATCTTTGAGTTAAATCACTTATTGGTTAGTACTTTATCTTCAAGTTAAAATACTTCATTTTTTATGTATCATTTGAAACTAATTGTATTATATTACACTTGAAAAATTTATATTTGCTTTCTTATAACATAGTTAATGTTTTTACTTTACTATTTTAATGTAGTAGTGTTTCTATATTTGTGTAGATTTCTAATTGGTGGCTTTAGGGGATTTACTTTTGACATTATTTGAAGACATATGAGGACATCTTCCGTTGGTTCTAATTATATTATGCTACATTTTTTGTATTGTTATAAAACATATTAAGTTATTGTATGTGTTGCAAACAATTCTTGTATGGAAATAGTTTGAATTGGATACTTGTTTTATTTTTTATTTGTGGAATGTATGGATCGATTTTTTATAATGTGTTGTTGAAATAAATGTGTTAGTCAAATGTGAGGTTTTAATAATGTAATGACAAGTTACAGGTTAATCAATGCCATGAAAATAATAAAAACAAAAAAATAAGTTTTAGTGACGAATTTTTTCGTCACAAAAATTGTTTTAGTGACTAAATTTTTCGTTCACAAAAATTGTTTTAGTGACTAAATATTTTGTTAGAAATGGTTTTAGTGACGAAAAGTTTTGTCACTATATGTGCCTGGATTTTCTTAAAAATAGTTTTAGTGATGACTTTTTTTGTCACTATATGTATCCGAAAATAGTTTTAGTGACGAAATTGTTCGTCACTAAATATGATTTAATAAACTAAAATGGTTTTAGTGACGAAATATTTTCGTCATTTGAATCTTGGTTTTAGCGAGGAAAACATTTAGCGATGAAACATTTTTGTCACTAAAAGTTTTTTCTTTTTTAAACAAATCGGACTTTTAGTGACGAAATTTTTCATCGCCAGGACTTTTAGCGACAGGGTTATAGCAACGAAATGTCCGATTTCATCACTAAAAGTTCTTAATGACGAAAAACTGGACTTTTAGTGACGATTGTTTTCGTCACTGAAAGTACATTTTGTTGTAGTGTGTAAATATCTCGTGGTATACTAGCTTCCTTGACGATGGAAGTTTTGGATTTCTAGGCCTTGAATTATATATATCGTTGCAAAGATCTCATGACATCCTTGACTATGGAAGTTTTGGATTTCTCTTATATCTTTTAGAATGTTTTTTTAAAGAAAAGTGAATTACCCGATTTTATAAAAAATAGTTTAGTGGGCTTTTTTTTGCAATGTTGGGCTGAGTTGCTTCCTACGGTATTGGCCCAAATGTTCTGAGTAAGGGAGTCGGGACCGGTCCAATTGTAATTTACTTTGGTCCGGTTTGTGCACAAACTATGCCCTGTTTGTTAGAGTTTAATCACAAACCCATGGCGGGCAGAACCACTGTGAGTAAGTTATGGCAAGCGGATATAATAATGATGATATAAGAAACACAATCACTACTTTTAGCCACAATAAGTAACAGTGAGCAACGAAAGGCTCTTTGTACACAGAATAAGCTAAGTGAAGAATATAAAAAAAAGAGTTAGCAAAATCAAAGCGTTAGTCCGCCATGCTAAGTAATAAATAGGGTTGAAACCAAGAAGGGAAAAACCGTTTCCTCAATGTGAGTAATCTCGGAGAAGAAATTAATTGCTTTGAGAGAACAGGCCTAAATGATCCATGCCCAAATACAAATCTTTTGCCTTTTATAGAGAGCAAGGCTATTGGGGGAGAGAGGAAATCAACCTATTGATGCATGCCCGTCGTTCTAAACTCTTTGTTTTTCTTTTCCTCTCCTTCCTACTTCTTGCTTTTCTTTTTCTTTTTTGTTTTACTTCCTTTTCTTCTCAATGTTTACTTCTTGGTTATGTCTTTCTCTAGAAATTCCCTATCTTGTGATTTTCGAATCCCTCCTTTCCTCAGTGCACAACAAGGGGTCCTCTATAGAGCTTCTTTGTGGATGGTATTTATCATTTTAGCCCTCAACTGCCTTTGTCTGGTGTGAGTGTCCTTGCTGACCACTTATCGGTCGTCGGTGGTTCAACCACCACCACTTACTTGTCTTTGGCCAGTGCCGCTCCCCTCTGCCAGACAAAGAATGCTATTTTGTTTGTTTGCTTATTGTGGCTTTTTCTACCCGTTACGGTGTGTGTGCTCTTTCTCTATCCCTCATGGCATGCACTTGGTGGTTCCAACTCATCTTTGCTTCTTTTGGGTGGCATGTCATCCCAACAAGACATTTCTCCCAAAAGAGCCCGAGTAAGAACCCCAAAATATGTTTTTTCCCTCTCCCCACCGCCAAACCATGCCCTCTGACCCATGACCCACCACTTCCTATATTGGTTGGGTACATGCTAGTGGTGCTTGGGTCTCACGCGTGCTTCACCTTCTTCACCCGCTGCTCATGCACTTGCCGTGTTCTGGAGATTGTTCTGTACTTTTTGTCGTGCACTTTTGGCTTCTTATGGCGTGAGTTACTTTTCGATCTGCCATTCTTAATGACTTGCTTCTTTTGGGAATTGAGCCTTGTTGGATTATAGGCCTTTCTTCCCCCAGCCTATTCTGTGTTTACTCTGTGGCCTTGTTCCCATACTCTTGTCATACCACTCTGTTATTCCTGCTGTAATGTTATTTAACTCAATCCTGCTGGGCCTTTTTGGGCTTGCTGTTTATTTCCCTCCCAGTAACTCGGTGTGTTCACTGGGCCTTTTCTTACACTGTTTGTGGGCTCCTGTGTCCCATTTCCCTCTTGGGCATCCTTGGCCCATTTGCTTTCCTTAGGCTTCCTCGGCCCTTTTCCAATCCTGTTTTCCTATGGGCCTTTACTAACTCTTTTTGGACTTCCCTGACCCAATTACTTTATACTTCATCCTTGGGGTTGATGGGTCTTCCATTAGCCCCTTACTTTCTTTAGTTACATTACTTTGGGCCTGTTGTGGCCCATTCTCGCTTTTCTACATATTGTCCATGGGTTTGCTTTCTCTCTCTTTCCAGGCCCATTCAGGCCCGTTTGCTTTTTCAAGACCCACTTTATGAGCCCGTGAGCCATTCATTTCTGCCACTTAGGCTGGCTTTTTCTTGCTTGCTAACTTTGGTTTGCCGATGTTGCTGGGCCTTCTCTCTTCTTGAGCTTGCCAAAAATGAGCCTCTAACAAATAGAAAAAGGGGGAAAATTCTTTGAATGGCTATTAAAAAAAAAAAAAAAAAAAACTATAATTATACCTATTTGTATAATTAAACTTCAAAACTAAGCACCTCTATAAAAAATTTGCCCCTTGCCGATAAGAAATTTGATCAAAATTTAACAAAAGAAAAAATTAAACAAAATGTGTAAAATAATTTTGATTTTTTGTTAAATTCGATTGAAATCCTAACGGTAGCATACGTACGGTAGCAAACAACGTATTTATTATTATTTAATGGGGAATATTGCTTAGTTTTGTAGTTTAGGGGGACAACAACTAAACCAAGGAGGAAATACAATTTATCCATAATGAAAATAAACAAGTAAATCTACTCTAATTGATTCTGTCTTTTACTAGTACTCCAAATCTTCTGGTTTATTATTCATACGATAGAAACAAATATATTTATTCCTCCAAAAAAAAACACTTTACATTTATATAGAAAAACCAATTCCACAATCCAAATAAATCAAATTATATACAATGGGGGAAAAAATAGTCTATGATGATAATAAAAACGGTGACAACGAGATGATGAAGAGGTAGCTAGAGTAAACTAATTGGGTGAATTCCGACAAATAGGACATGTCGCATTAATTTTTAGCCATTCATCTATGCAATTAGCATGAAAATAATGATTACACTCTGGTATAGTCCTTAGTATCTCCTTAGGTTGGTACTCGGACAAACATATAGAACAAGTGTTGTCGTTAGGGTTGGGTAATTCTCGACTCTCACCAAGAAAAGTCTTTGGGTATGATTCTATTATGCGCCCATCGAGACCCATTACAAAGGCAGCTTGCTGCGGAACAGTTGAGGTAGAAAGTTGTGTATTAGGGCTCTGGCTGTTAAGCCTAACTCGATTACATAGGCAACATGTGAGCCCAATGAAGCACAATAGTCCAGGTATTCCTATGCCTATGGTTAAGCCATACTTGATACTCCTTAGAATACCTAAAAGAGAAAAGAATTACAATTATTTAGTCAGTGGCAAAATTATCAAAAAGCAATTTATCAATTTTAATTTAGCTAAGAGTCTTGTGGTTTAGTGATACTATTCGATCTCAGTCATAGAAAAAACTCAGTTTTGAATCCCTCTTACCCACTTATTATAAGGAAAAAAAGAAAAACTATTAAATCATGAATCCAATATCATATAAATGCGAAAGCTCATACAGCTGTTTAATTGTTTACATGCCAGAAGAGTTCAACAAGTGATTATGGCAAAAGAAGATTAAAATAAAAAATAAAAATAAAAATAAAAATAAAAAAGGATGAAAAAGAAGAAGAAAAAAAAGGCAGTGAGACATACACATAGGTTTCCGGGCTAGCTTGGACCTTGGAATCGAGGACGTAGATCATCAACATGACATATTCTACAAATGATGGCCTTTGTTGGGAAAATTTCCTTAGTATGTTTGCATAGTGTGAATTTTAAACGTTCATTAATTTTGAGTTTCCATAAGAATTTTCAATCCCTAAAACTCAAAGATCCCGTATGGGAGAATCAAGTTCTTCAGTATAAGAATTTCATATTTTGTTGGTCGAATAACATCAAAAAAAAATCATGCCAACAGTTGATGAACCATATTGGTCTAGGCTGTGGATATTAAAATAATATCTTCAGCTAAATCCTATACTTGTTAATTGTTATACTATTAAATGATATATACGATGATTTACTTCATTAATGATGTTAACGTGTATTAGGGTATGTGGGCTTTAGGCCCACCTTGTTTACTTGTATAGCACACTTACTTGTACTACACACTCTGCCTCCTATATAAAGGCACTTATGTATATTCTATTACTTGAGAAATACAATACAATCATTCAGTATTTCTAACATGGTATCGAGCCACTTTGCTCTAATTTTCTTGTGTTTTGCAGTCTTGTTTTGTCGGTATTTTTCGCTGCCTCATCTTCTGTGCTCAGTAAACCCTTTTAGTGCCATCTCCCAATCGCTCCGCTCGCGTGATTAGAGGTCCTCAGGGTTGAATCTCCACCACCAGAAGCTCTTCCTCGCCGCCAAAACAAGCGCCATCATCGGATTTGTCACCTCTGACCTCCGATTAGGACATAAGACCTATCATCGTGTAGATATTCAATCGATCTACACACACCGCTTAAACATCCACATCTGACGATCCACGCGCCGCCACGCGTCGGTCAAAGTTTACGCAAAGTTGATCCACGCGCCTTACGCGCCACCAGGGTATCTCCGATCTTGTTGCCGCCGACACCATAAGAATCGTCCTTCTCCGATCTACATCATCGGAGAAGAAACGACATCATCGGACAGGTCACGCGCTCTCACGCGCCGAGAGAATCTTCGGCGAAGCTGGTCCACGCGCCTCACGCTACCGCATGCGCCCATGGCTTATTTGTCGACGTCATCTCTGACGTCATCCTTGCTTACGTCAGCCCTAGCTGACGTCACCTGCTTGTGTTAGCGCTTCATCATTTGCTGACGTCATCCCCTATCAGCCTGCTGACGTCATCCTGTTGACTTTGACTATGTTGACCGTTGACTTTTGACCAGAGTTGACTTTTTGTAGTCCAGGTGCTCCTTACCCGATTTTTCGCGTAGATTTCATTTTTGCAGTCCATTTTTGCATATTTTGCTTCTAAATGAGAAATAAGGATAGGTCTTCTTCTTGTTGCAATAATCGCCGCCAACAATCCAGCAAACGTTTTTGCAAACGTTTTGGCCACAATATTGAGACTTGCTATCATTGCAACAAATCAATTTGTGTCAATTTTCATTTGCTCATCGTTGCTAACACTAAGAGTGTCCAACCAATGACTCCCGTCTCTGCACAGTCTAAGTCTTCAGGACGCACTTTCACCATGTCCACAGATGACCTTAAAAATATCATTGCCAATGTCATTCGTATGGTTGGTAATGCATCTTATTCATCTTCTCTCTCAGCTTTATCCGGTATGTCTCCTTCCTCTTGGCTTATGGATTCTGCTTGTTGCAATCACATGACTCCTCACTCGTCCTTGTTTTCTAAACTTAAACCCGCACCACATCCTTTTAATATTCACACAACAAATGGTTCCACTATGTCCGGTCATAATATAGGTTCCGTTTCGACCTCCAGTCTCTCGGTTCTGGTGTCTTTAATGTTCCGACCTTTCTTACAATTTATTTTCTGTGGGACAATTAGCTGAGTTAGGTTATCGTATTATCTTTGATTATTCTGGGTGTATTGTGCAGGATCCAAGGACGGGACAGGAGCTTGGGACCGGTCCCAGAGTTGGGCGTATGTTTCCGTGGACAACCTTCGTCTTCCACTTGTTGCTCTCTGTTTCGTTGTTGCAAATTTTCTGCTGCAGTTTCTTCTACTCCTTCCCTTGCACTTTGGCATACTCGACTTGGTCACGCATCTTCCTCTCGTGTACAACAATTTGCTTCTAGAGGTTTGTTAGGTTCAGTGTCTACAAAAAATTTTGATTGTGTTTCATGTCAGTTGGGAAAACAACCAGCTTTGCCTTTCAATACTAGTGAATCAATATCCAGTGATATCTTTGACCTTATTCATTCTGATGTTTGGGGGCCTTCCTCTATCTCTAGTATTGGTGGGTCTCGATATTTTGTTGTCTTTGTTGATGATTACTTTCGCTATAGTTGGATTTTTAATATGAAACATCGTCTCGAGTTATTGCAAGTATATTCTAATTTTGCAAAAATGGTTGAAACTCAATTTTCCAAACGTATCAAAATTTTTCGATCTAATAATGCTCTTGAGTACACTCAATATGCTTTCCAAACTGTTTTGCATTCCTATGGCATTGTTCATCAACTAACTTGTCCAGGTACCTCTCGGCCAAAATGGTAGAGCCGAACGAAAACTTCGTCATATTCTTGACACTGTTCGTGCTCTTCTTCTCTTTGCCAAAGTTCCTGCTCCTTTTTGGGGTGAAGTTGCCCTTCATGCTGTTCATGCTATTAATCGCATTCCAAGTCCTGTTATTCAAAATCAAACTTCATATAAGCGCCTTTTTGGGTCACCTCCGGACTATCACCACCTTCGCTCCTTCGGTTCTGCTTGTTTCGTTCTTCTTGAGCCACATGAGCATAACAAACTTGAGCCTAGGTCAAGACTTTGTTGTTTTCTTGGCTATGGCGAAACTCAAAAGGGGTATCGGTGTTATGATCCTGTCTCTCATCGTCTTCGTATCTCCTGCAATGTTGTTTTTTGGGAACATCGCTCCTTTGTCGAGCTCTCTCACTTCCGTGCCTCCCTATCTTCCTCCTCTGTTTTAGATCTTTTTCCGGATGAGGCATATATTCCTTCTGTAGTTGCTCCCGATCCTCCTATAGACTTCTCTATCCAACCACCAGATACTTTTGATCCCTTTCCTAGTTCACCCTTTAATGAACAGGTGGAAGATGCACAGGTTGAAGACGAGCTACCCAACCCCGAGCTTGGGTCCCTGCTCTGCTCGCTTTGAAGATCTTGCACAAGACATTCCACCTCGTCACTCAACTCGGGTAAGATCCATTCCTACACATTTACTTGATTATCATTGTTACACCGCCCTTGCTACTTTGCATGAGCCTCACACCTATCGTGAGGCTTCCACCGACCCTTTATGGCAGATTGCAATGAAAGAGGAATTTGATGCATTATCTAAAAACCATACTTGGGATTTGGTGACTCTCCCCCCTGGGAAATCTGTGGTTGGTTGAAAGTGGATTTACAAGATTAAGACTCGCTACGATGGGTCCATTGAGCGCTACAAAGCTCGTCTTGTTGCAAAAGGTTTTACACGGGAGTATGGGATTGATTATGAAGAGACCTTTGTTCCGGTTGCTCGTATCTCATCTGTTCGAGCTCTCTTAGTTATTCTTTGTTGCGAGAAAATGGGACTTTTTTTCAGATGGATGTCAAAAATGCATTCCTTAATGGGGATTTAAGTGAAGAAGTTTATATGCAACCTCCTCCTGGTCTCTCTGTTGAATCAAATAAGGTTTGTTACCTTCAGCGTGCTCTTTATGACCTTAAACAAGCTCCACGAGCTTGGTTTGCCAAATTCAGCTCTACCATCTCTCGCTTAGGTTACATGGCCAGTCATTATGATTCTCGCCTTGTCTTATTTCTTCGTCGCACCGACCGACACAGGCACTATTTTACTTCTCCTGTATGTGGATGATATGATCATAGCGGTGATGACCTCGGTGGCATTCAAGAACTCAAGGATTTTCTCGATCAAGCAATTTGAGATGAAAGATCTTGGACATCTCGGCTACTTCTTGGGTCTTGAAATCACTCATTCTGAGATGGACTTTATATTACTCAAGCCAAGTATGCCCTCGAACTCTTGTCTCGAGCTGGACTTATTGATAGCAAGACTGTTGACACTCCGGTTGAGCTTAATGCGCATCGACTCCGTCGAGGGGGAAACCGTTGTCTAATCCCTCTCTTTCTGAGACACTTAGTTGGCAGCCTAGTTTATCTCACTTTGTCACTCGTCCCGGACATTTCTTATCTTGTTCACCAGGTGAGTCAAGATCTCATGCGCTTCACGATCGACTCACTATCTTTCTGCATTCTGCGCATTCTTCGATACCTAAAGGGCACTCTCTTCCATGGTCTTTTCTACTCTACTCAGTCTCCTCTTGTACTTCGTGCATTTTTCGATCTTGATTGGGCGGGAGATTCCACCGATCGCAGTCCACCACCGGTTATTGCTTTCTTCTTGGTTCTTTCTCGATTTCTTGGCGAAGCAAGAAACAAACTCATGTGGCCCGCTCAAAGATCGAAGCGAGAATATCGTGCCCTTGCCGATACCACATCCGAGCTCCTTTGGCTACGGTGGCTTCTCAAAGACTTAGGTGTATCCACATCATCTGCTACTCCTCTTTATTGTGACAACCAGAGTGCCATTCATATTGCTCACAATGATGTCTTCCATGAACGGACTAAACACATCGAGATCGATTGTCATTTTATCCGTTATCATCTTGTCCATGGTGCTCTCAAGCTGATCTTAGTTTCTTCTAAAGATCAACTTGCAGATATCTTCACCAAGTCACATCCTAAAGGACGTCTTCGCACTTTGGTTGACAACCTCAAGTTGGTCTCACATCCACCTTGAGTTTGAGGGGGGCTGTTAACGTGTATTAGGGTATATGGGCTTTAGGCCCACCTTGTTTACTTGTATAGCACACTTACTTGTACTACACACTCTGCCTCCTATATAAAGGCACTTATGTATATTCTATTACTTGAGAAATACAATACAATCATTCAGTATTTCTAACAAATGAGATAATGGACTTAAGCTAATAAGTGGGTGTAATTAATGGAACAAATACATACACTAGATTAAATTACGAACACCTTATGGTTTATCAACTATTCAATTGTGAGAAGCTCCTCTGTTTCAAGACCAAAGAAACAGAGGGGCAAGCGTAGTTTCTCTGCTGCCCGAGAGTTTAGTGTGTACCTCTAAACTCTCTTGCTCTGTAGAATTGGTTGGTCCCTTCATCCGAAGGTGGTGTTAGGTCCCTAGGAATACCAAGTGTATTGCTAGGCTTGTGGGTTTTTCTTCAGGGGGTTTGGGAAACAGATTTCAAGGTAATGTTTTGGACTCTCGGGCAATCTCTATGGAGTTTGGTCCCAATTTACGTGTGCCTCCATTTGTGGTTTCGAAGAAGAAATCAATTACGGTGCCGGGATTCTTTTCTACGAGAAAGATGAACAACAAAGCCGGACAAGCTTCTCGGTCAAGGGAAGAGAAGCCACCAACTCAGCAGAACCAAACCGAGAAGCTTTCCGAGCCGGTGCATGAGCCAACCGGTGAACCAATTGAGCGTTCTTGGCGGGGAGGGGACAAGCATTCAATGAGTAACGGTTGGAGTGATACGAATCTCACTAATCATGGTAGCCCGAAATTTTCGTTGCCATTATCTCCCACAATTAATGGGATTTTAAGCTGTCCTAAGGGCATTGATATGGAATTAAATGCGGGGAATGATGACATCTCACCAATTATTGCTCCTATTAACTCTAATTCCTAGCAATCTCAACGGCAAGTGTTTAATATGGTCAATATTCCGGACAAGGAAAAAAGCGCAACAACAACAATGAAGGGTAATGAACTAGATCAGTTCAATCGGCCTCCACCTTTGTGCCATTTGGAAACCTCCTCCATGGCTAATCTTGAAGGTGAACTCTAATGATGCGATTTTCCGGGAACAAAATTCTGTGGATGTTGTTTTGGATATGGGAGGTGGATTAGTGTTGTTTTGGAGATCGACTATTGATGTAATTGTGGAAGGTTCGAGCATAAATTTATCGATACAATGTTTCAAGAAGAAGATAGGGCGGGGATTAGAGTGATCATCCGAGAATGCCAAGGAAAAGGCTTGGTACACATGGTCGGAATCATCCCTCTCCCCCTAACTGTTATAGAGCTTGAAACTTGGTTATATCGAAGGCTCTACGGTTTGATCTTTGATCCGAGTTTGGAAGATGTCACCCTAGAGGGAGTTTCAGAGATTGCAATAAACGCTTTGAATGCAAATTCGCAGTCTTTGGAATCCTTTGGTTTACTTAGTCGTGATGTTAAATGTTTTGCAAATTTATTTCATTATATTAGGTTTTCACATGTTCGTAAAGAAGGATTGTTGTATTCTCACATTAAGAGAAACGACAATGGAGTTGCTCATAAGCTGGCTAAAAATGCATTATGCATACCAGATTTTCAAGTATGGATAGAAGATGTCCCATCTCATATTGGTTCAATTTTACAATTGGATGTAGTTGAATTTTATTAATAAAATCCATCAGTTTCTTTCTCAAAAAAAAAAAAAAACTATTCAATTGTGAGATTTAGCTACTGCGCACCTTTAGTTCGGTAGTCACTCCATAAGTATAAATACTTGTGGGGTGTGGGGGGCAAAGGCCGGGGTTCAAGTTTTCAAGAGGGAGTTTCACACACATATACACTTAGATTAGGCTAGAGTAGAAATTCTATCTTGTATCCAAAAAAAAATTGTGAGATATAATTAGTAAAATACGATACACATATACTACGGTAAACTTACAAAAAGGCACAATTCAGTATCTTTTAATAAAATAGTGGAACGAGAACTTGTCAAATTGCAAATAAATGGATTTCAGTTGTAATTTTCTAACATTCAAGGTCAATTTCAATGCATAATGGACATTATTGCAACTTGTAGAAGTCAAATATTTTGTTGGTATAATGAATAAATTAATTAAGGAATAATTATAATAGTAGGAAGATTTTCCGAGCTTGAGCCAGAAGCCAAATAAAGGTATGAGCAAGACTTAGGTATTGTTCTTTACGTTTTCTTTTTAAGATTCTGTCATTTGGATTTTTTCTTATGAGATGGAAGTGTATTTTTTAGTTAAATAATCACTTGACTAAATTTTAAAAGAAGAAATTAAAAAACAGCACTTAAGGTACTGTACCTAAATTTTGTCCTAAAGGTATTGACTAATTCTACGGTAAGGATCCCATGTATGATCACTCTCTCCATGATTGTTTATCATATATAAGACTTCACATCCTAACTGGCCATTAGAACTGTTTTATAATATTGAAGCAGTCTGCAAAACCCTTGGGAGTCAACAGAGATGGGTTATTTAGAGTGGTTTTTGATTAATTATGAGATGCAATTATTCTAGAATTAGATAACACAATTTGGAAGCTAAGGAATGCAGGACTTCATGTCTTCTTCCATTATGTTCATAAAACCATATTACATAAAGTTTCTGCTCTGCTGCAAAAGCTATTAGATCATACATGAATATATTTTGGCCAGCTGTTTGTACATGTTTGGGATGTACAAAAAATAATGTTGTAAACATTAATTATGTGCCCGTTTGGATTCAGCATTTTCCGCTGAATCCTGGGCTACGATTTTTTTTTTTTTTTTCCAGCCGCACTATTTGACATGCACTGTTCATGGACCCACAAATTCTACTTTTCAGCAATTTTTTCATTAAAAATGGGTCTCACGATACTATTCACACATTTAAAAATTATTTTGCTACAGTATTTTCAGTTTTAGCAAAAATACGTTCAATTCAAACGGACCCTATATATCAAAATGAAGCCAAATCCCATTTGTGGAGCTAAATAGTGAATCATTTTGTTAATGTTTTGTCAACATATATATTTCGTTTTTGGTGAATCAACCATTAACAGAAATCAGAAAGGGAAAAAAAACAATAAGTTTTGATGAAGAAATGAAGTAAACATACCGTTGCTTGGAGTAGCAGTGGCCACATCAAAGCATCCAACTTCCAGACTATCATCACTCATGAGCGCACATTCTTGACTACCCCGTACACAAACTCCGCAACCTGGCTCGAACCAACTCAATTCAACCTCGTCAATTGGTGCATACATTATTTCCTGACACTGCTGCTGTAGCTCCGATTCAGGGTTAAAAGTCACCAAGACTGTAAAGTTGTCGCCGCTAAGGCAAGAAACCGGTGCTGCATACTCATAACTCTTCTCCTTGGAGCAGTTGTAGAAGGTATAATTCTTTGAAGTCTCTGATAGCTGGAAAGGAGAGCCGGAAAGAGTGAAGTTTTGGGTCAGGAATCGTCTGGGAAAACAGCCATCTGGGTCTTCAATATTCATCGATTGCTCTGAGTAACTGATACCTTGCACAACGAAGTCCCCGGAATGAGGGAGAGTGAGAATTGTTTGGCTTCTGTTGCATGAAAGATTGAATCCCCGATAGCCACAGCGTTTGTTTTGAGAGGTAGTATTGAGTTGAAAAGGGAATTTAACCCACGGAAATCTGATAAGATCATCGCAATATGTTGTTTTGCATATTTTGGCACTTGATGCTGTGTTAAGGACGAAGAAGAAAGTGGAGATAAAGAAGATTTGAAAGGAGGCCATTTGTGCAATTGGGGAGGATAGAAAGTAATTAGGTCATAATTTGACATGTTAATGCTACCTAACAGGTTCATGGGATAGAGGAATTTTACATTCAAAGTCATATAATTAAGCTGAAATTTCTGTATTGACCATTAACTTTGATTTAATGGGAACATTGTTTTTTCTTTTCTTTTTTAATGTTTTGTTCTGGTCTCGTGACACAACTGTAATGGTGGAAACTTGAAAGTTGAAACACAAAACAATTACGTTACCAATAACTACTGGTTGTTGAGTGGACCACTAGATAGGAACCAACGTTTGTAAAGTAGCAAGACTTAAGACAAGATCTTAGATGCTATTTTTTAGGTTTTTCTTAAGAATCTATCATGTGACTTTTTTTTCATTGATGAAAGTGTATTTTTTAAATTAAGTAGTCACATAGTAAAATTTTAAGAGGAAAACCTAAAAAACAACAACTAAAGTATTGTACATAAGTTTTATCATGTAAATCATACAAAGAATCTTTGAAGTCAATAATATAAATTTTTTTTGATCCAAAGTCAATAATATAAATAAATGCATTGGATGTGTACCGTTATTAATGTAACTAGTCGCTAACCCGTGCGATGCACGGGAAAACTATTAGAAAATAATAAAGCTTTGCATATTTTAAAAAACAATTTAAGTTCATGTTATAAAAGGGAAATATCTAAATAGTTTTTGTGGTAAAAATAAAAGTCTTATCTTTGAGATAAAGAATATATGTAAACAAATAACCTTACATAAAAACAAATTTAAAAAAAAAAAAAAAAACCACGTCAAACAAAAATTTCGATCATTAAGTAATAATATATAAATCTCTTAAAACCTAAACCTAAAAAAAAAAACGTAAGGACTAAATATTTATAGATTTTGCCTTCTCTTGCTTTACGATGTATTTGGTTAAAAACAAAAAACATATGTCACGGAAATTAAAGCCACATAGAAAAAAATATATAAATCTCTTAAAACCTAAATAAAGAGGACTAAATATATAAACAAATAACCTTGGAAATTCATTGAACTTTATAAGATAAAATCCACCGTGAGTTGTAGATCTTAAAATGCTATCGTGCGTTTAGGCTTCCTAAAAAAAGAAAAATTAAAAAAATCAGAAACCAAAAAAATTTCTCTATAGTTTAAAAACACAATATACTAAAATCAAAGAAATAAAATTTTATAGAGGACAAAATATTATAGATAATTTAAAAGAATTTTGGTTTAATTCTTGAAAATACAACTCCATAAAATTCATACTAATAATAATATTTTATGATAGCCAGATTAAATTTTGGTTTAATTCTTGAACAATGCATCAAGGTTGGAAATTGATTATATCAGTATTCAATGGATTGAACAAAGTACTATGTATTAATTAATATATAAACAAAACTAACAATTACAAAACTTATAAGAACTTTATAAGCTAAAATCTATAATTTTTATTGAAGATCTCAAAATGCTTTAGGGCTTGATGCATTGACCGAGAAGAGAGAGAGTTTACATAAGTGGAAACCGTGGCTTTATATTTCTTAATCTTGAAGAAAAATAAAGTTGCTAGGGTTTTTAGATCTTGAATTTTTAAGGCTTCTTAAATAGGAGAAAGAGAGAGTTTGGGAAACCGTGGTTTTATATTTCTTAATTTGAGAGAGGGTAATTTGCTAGGGTTGGAAAGGAGTTATAATTTTTATTTATTTTTTATTTTTTAAATATTGTAATTTTTTAAATATTGTGCTGACGTGGAAAATTGTGGAGCTTCAAAAGCTTCGGTTTTATATATATATATATAGATTAAACCGATCATTGCGATATATATTATATGCCAGATTTGACCAGAATTGGGCTTATGAACTTCATATAGGCTATTGGATATAGAAGTGATAAAATTAAAAATTGCTTTGGTAAAAGTCTTGTAAATCAATTTCTTGGTGTTTTTAATGAAAATGTCAAATATTTAAATAATTTTTTCCTTATTATTACTACTGAATTTATTGAGAAAAGCCTAGAAAAAAAAATCTATGAAAATTAACTATTTTATTTTGTAATGGTTTTTTGATTATCCAACGGCAGGCAGGCAAAGTATTAATAAATTAATGTGTAGAATAATATAATTTAAGTTATCAAAGGGATATTAGAATGAGTGTACCTTGAAATTATATTTATATTGTTCGTGTATTTTTAGTGTAAACTACATGGAGGCTCACTAAGGTAAGAATCTCTTATAGAAGCTCTCACCGTTTTTAGGCCAAATTGATATATTTAAATCATATTAGAATTACACCACACTTAGAAGAAGACTTTGGTCTTGTTATCCAGACATTCGTTGTCTTTTTTTTTTTTTTTTTTTTTTTTTTAATTCATGGTTAAAAGTTAAAAAAAAATGGGAGAGGGAGAATTTGAATTTTAAATGTTTCAATTGGAAACACCAAAAAATATCAATTGAGCAACAAAGTTCTTGGCAACATCACTTGATATTTGAGATGAACATCCCAAATTATGGAATAAACAAATTTCCTTCACATCCTGAGATGATATTTAAAAAAATTTTCATAGATATTTAAATGAAACCCTCATCTTTTTCGTAAACTCTATCATCAAATAGATCGCTTTGGGTATCTTGAATGAACATTTATTTTTCAGTTTATTTTTTTTATTTTATTTAAGATAGAAATTAAATCATACTCTAGTCTAATGTAAGTATATGTCTATGAAACTCTTCCAAAACACTTGAATCTTGACCCTTGCCTACACCCCCACAAGAACCTATATATATTTATATATTTTCACCCCTCAAGTCATATGAATCGTGATCTAATGACATGCTAATGCTACTACACATTGAACCATAATTTAAGCTAAACTAAGAAAATTTTTATGGTCGTCATTCGTCAAGACCATTTTTTTTTTTTTTTATACAAGATAAAATTTTTACTTTAATATAATCTAAGTATATATGTGTGTGAAACTCCTTCCTATAAACTTGAACCCCTTTACCCCTCACACTCCACAAGCACTTATACTTGTGGAGTGACCACCCCACCAAGGATGCGTGGTAGTGTCAAGACCATTTTGAACAACTCAAAATCTATGTTCTAAGTTGTTGTCCATTTAATCGCATACTATGGTAAAAATTAAATCTCATGGCATACCTTATCCAAGTTCAAGATTTGAACCAACACAAAGCCAAAATGAGTGAGTTCTATGGCTATAAAGTCAGCCGTAGATCATGTGGACAACCTTACCTGCATCTCTCTTTCTTATTACTTTTGACCATTTTATAAGGAAAGAAAGTGAATCAATTTTTATTGTTTGAACTTTTTTTTTTTTTGAGAAACAATTATTGTTTGAACTTAGGATAATAGGATAATGGAATCATATATCAAATGAAGGATCAGATAAACGTAAAATTAAAATTTTATTAACGTAGGTAAAAACAAATCTACTGAACCCACCATATCGGAAAAAAAAGTATATATAACAAGGCAAATGGATACAAATAATAAAAAATAAGGATTAATTTCATTTCTCCCACTTAATTACAACACAATTGCAATATCCCCTAAACTTCAAAACAGAGCATCTCTCGCTTTAACTATTAATAGTAAACAATTTACCCCTTGTCAATTAAAAAAATAAAAATCTTCAAAATTAAAAGTAAAAAAATTTCAAAATATAAAACGTTTAAAAGAATCTTAATTTTTTTCCATGAAATTTGATTGATATTCTTCTTATTATCAATACTTAGTGAGGAATATCACTTTTTTTTTTTTTGAACAAATAGTGAGGAATATCACTTAGTTTTGTAGTTTAAGGGGGAACATTGCAACTACACCATGGTTATACGGTAAATCCAATTCATCCAAAATAAGTCTAGCTACTTACTCAATTCTATTTCTTTTACGAGTATTCCAATTTGAGTTAATAGTGATATCATAAAAATATGTGTATATATATATATATATATATATTTATTTGTTCAGAAAAATAATTTACACATTTATAGCATAGAACAATCAATCCATCAATCCAAATCAAACATATTACACACAATGAAAACAAAATAGTTTATGATAATAATAAAAACAATGATGATGACAATGATAATAATGATGAAGAGGTAGTTAGAGGAAACTAATCATGTGAATTACGGCAAATAGGGCATGCCGCATTAATTTTTAGCCACTTATCTATGCAATTAGCATGGAAATAGTGGTTACACTTTGGTATGGTCCTTAATGTCTCCTTAGGTTGGTACTCAGTCAAAAAGGGACAACTGTTATCGTTAGAAATGGGTAATTCTGGACTCTTACCAAGCAAAGTTTATGGGTATGATTCTATTGTGGCCCTGTCGAGGCCCATTACAATGGTTGTCTGATGTGTGACAGTTGAGGTAGGAAGTTGTGTGTTGGGTTGGGGTCTCTCGCTGTCAACCGTAACTCGTTTATATTCGTAATATGTGAGCCAAATTAAGCACAATAATCCAGCTATTCCCACACCTAGGGCTATACCATACTTGGCACTTCTTGAAAGACCTAAAAGAACAAAGAATTACAATAATTTAGTCATTGACAAAAATATCAGGAAAACAATTTATAAATTAGAATATTAATAGTAATTTAGCAAAAAAATTTATAGTTTAATGATATTGTTATCCCACTCATGAAAAGGACATGGGTTTTTTTTTTTTTTTTGAGAAACCAGATTGATACTTTATTAAAGATAGCTTGCCAAATTGGCTACATCTTGTTGAACAATTGTGTCTAGTGGATCGGGGACTCCCTCCATCCAAACTACATAGCTTGAGACATTAATAGAATGTCTTGCTAGACTATGTGCTAATCTATTACCATCTCTTCTACAATGAGAGTATTGCAATTTTTCATAACGGCTAGAGAAAACCATGGCGTCATGCAGGAACGGCTCCACTGAAGCTATTGAGTGTCCTCCTCCTTTAAGTGAGTTCATAACCAGCTGTGAGTCACCTTCAAGTACAGCCTCTGTTATGCCAATTTCTTCCCCAAACTCCAGCGCCCGAGCGCGGCTAATGCCTCAATCTCGATGGGCTGCATGGCAGGTGCAACGGTTTGAGCGAGCGAGGCCATAACAGCCCCTGTATGATCACGAATAACCACCCCAATCCCACTTTTGTTTTCTGCTTGAAGATTGCGCCGTCGAAATTTATTTTGAAGCTTCCCGCACCAGGTGGTTTCGGTCGTTCTCTGTCGAGGTAAGGTTGCTGGTTTGTGCGGGAGTGTAGCCATGAACTCCTCCAATTTTTCCTTCGCCTGTGCTACAATCAAGTCCGATGGGCAGCAAGGCTTACGGAGCCGAACCCGATTCCTCTGGTTCCATAAGCTCCACGTCACCATTGCAAAGAGCTCCGGGTTACCATGATTTTTAAAAATCCACGATAATAGCTCCTTAAAGTTTACGGGTTTATGTTCTGGCAGCCATTCCACTCACGATGGCGTCCGGCAGATTTGTTTTTTCTGCAAGACCACAGAGCGTGTAATGTGGTTTCATCCTCCATCATACATCGTTCGCACCTTCCGTTTTCCAGAATATGGCGTCGCTTCAGGTTTGCTTTTGTTGGGACCGCCTCACGACATGCTCTCCACAGGAAATTTTTGATCTTATTAGGAACACGCAAGTCCCAAATGTTGCGCGAGAAAATTCTGTCCTCTGCCAGTGCACCCGTCTCTCCCGAAACTTCATCTTCACTCTTTAAAAATCAGTAACCCGATTTGTAGCTGTACTTCCCTGTTTGAGTCCATGGCCAAAACAGTTTGTCTTGAGTAGGGAATCTTGAGAGCGGAATTGATTTTATGATGGCAGCTTCCCCAGGAACAAAAAGGCCATCGATAAGATCCTCATCCCAAGTCCTTGAATCTTCTTTGATGAGTTTGTCCACTGTGGCTTCCTCCCAACCTTCAAGAACGGGTGATGAAATTGTAACCGGTGGTATGGATGGTAACCAAACATGTTGCCACACCTTAACCTTCCGCCCATCACCTATTCTCCAACTTGCACCCCTTTTAATCACATCTCTTCCTTGAAGTAAGCTTTTCCAAGCATAAGAACCTCGGCTAGATTGTGGCGCCTCCATAATTGTGCAATTAGGGAAGAAACGAGGTTTGAAGACCTTGTAAAATAGGGTAGTTTTATCCTCCAACAACCTCCACGCTTGTTTGGCCAAAAGGGAGTCATTGTGTAAGGCTAGATCACGAAAGCCCATACCCCCTTCCTTTTTAACTTTTTTCAATTCATCCCATTTTAGCCAATGAACCTTTCTCTTCTCCCCTCGTTGTCCCCACCAAAACTTCCTAACCATCACCTCAAGTTCATTGCACAACCCCAAAGGTAGCTTGAAGCAACCCATTGCATATGTAGGTATTGCTTGAATGAGCGCCTTAATGAGCACCTCCCTTCCGGCTTGGGAAAGGAGTTTTCCTTCCCATCCTTGCAACTTCCTCCAAACTCTCTCCTTGATGTAATTAAAGCTTGCTTTTTTTCCCCTTCCAGTCAAAGACGGCAGCCCTAAGTATTTTTCATAGTGATGGATTTCACGGACTCCCAGAATGCCTTTGATAATTTGGCGGTTTTTTGTCAGAATCGCTTTCTTTGAAGAATAAGGCTGTCTTCTCCCTATTCAATTTTTGGCCAGAGACCTCTTCATATGCTGATAGCAACTCCAATACTTTACTGCATTCTTCAGAGTTGGCCCTACAAAACAGAAGGCTATCATCTGCAAAAAATAAATGTGTTAGTTTGGGTCCTCTTTTGCACAAGCTGAATCCGTGGATGTCACCATTTATTGCTGCTTTATTTATAAGGCCGTGAAGGCCCTCGGTGCAAAGGAGAAAGAGAAAAGGAGAGAGAGGATCTCCTTGTCTAAGCCCTCTTGAGGGGTGAATCATACCCTTTGGTTCTCCGTTCACAAGTATAGAATAGGTGACTGATCGCACACACACCATAATAAGCCCAATCCACCTTTCAGAAAATCCCATTTTTCTCATCACATTTTCTAAAAACACCCATTCCACCCTATCATAGGCTTTACTCATGTCAAGCTTCAAAGCCATAAAACCCGGTGCACTTGAATTATAATTTTTCATGCAATGTAAAGTTTCGAAGGCAATAAGGATATTATCTGATATGAGGCGACCTTTTGTAAAAGCAGATTGGTTTTCATTTATAACAGAATTGAGGAATTTTTTTAGTCTATTGGCAAGGACTTTGGCAAAAATTTTGTAAAACACATTGCATAAACTAATGGGACGATAATCTGACACTACATTTGGGTTTTTCTTTTTTGGGATTAAAGTAATGAAAGTGTGATTCGGTGGGTGTGGGATAGTACCTGAATTTAACCAGGATAGCACCGAGTGAGTAACATCACCTTCAATCATGGGCCAAAAATGCTGAAAAAACATGGGGGGCATTCCATCCGGTCCTGGTGCCTTCATAGGTGCCATTTGTTTCAATGCTTGGTGTACTTCCCACTCTCAAAACTACTAGTCAATTCACTTTGTTCATATCCTCGGTGATCACTTGAGGAATGTGGCTTAGAGCTTCATGTTGAGTGGGCGGATTTGAGGTAGTGAACAAATCACTGTAGTAGTGAATGAGGATAGCTGCTACTTCACTTGGTCCTTCCTTCCAAACTCCATGACTATCATTCAGCCCCAATATCACATTTTTCCTAAACCGGTGAGAGGCTCGACTATGGAAAAATTTTGTATTTCCATCTCCATTTTTTAGCCAAAGAATTCGAGAGCGTTGATTCCACATCCTTGTTTCTCGGTCCAGTAACTCATTTATTTCTTTTTGCAATTGTTTGATCCGTACATTGCTTCCAGTTCTCAAAGCAATTGCTTCCTCTTCAACTAGCATATCTTTCTTCTTTTTTAGCTCCCTCCTAACATTTCCAAATACATTGTAATTCCACCATGTAAGGTCTTTGCCACATTTTTCTATTTTTTCAAGGATTTCCTTATTAGGATCTAAGGATACACATGACCTCCATGCTGCTTCAACCACCTCCCCACACCTACTATCGCTAGCCACATCTCCTCAAACTCGAAGGGTTTTTAAAAGATGGAATTTCAATGCCTGAAGGGTTGATAAACAATGGGCAATGATCCGAGGAAAGACAAGGTAGATGGTGCACTTTAGTGCCTGGAAACCGCAAGAACCACGGATTTGTTGCTAATCCACGGTCTAGTCTTTCCCAAATCGAATGTCCATCATTGTAATGCTTTGCCCAAGTGAAATTTGGGCCAATAAAACCCAAGTCCATAAAACGCACTCATCTATAATATCCCGGAAAGCTTGCATTTGATGTTATCCCGTCGTACACCTCCTCTCTTTTCTTCTGTCTTGTGATTTCATTGAAGTCCCCTGCACACAGCCACGGAATGTGTGGCTTATCATTAAGGGTTCGAAGCTTTGTCCATGCCTCATGCCTTCGTGTGTCTTGGTTCGCCATAGAAACCTGTGAACCGCCATTCTTGAGGTGTGTTTTTCTCAATAAGTGCATCAATACAATACTTTGATGAATCTTCCACTGAGACACGAAGATCTTCCTTCCACAGCAACACCAAACCACCACCTCTATGGCCACTAGGAACTGACCATTTATTTTTGGAACTAAAATTTCGTAATACTTCATCTAGCCTTGCATCGTCTGTCCATGTCTCGGCTAAAAACACAACAGCAGGATCTTTTGCCCGGATGTAATCTCCAAGCTCTCTCACTGCACGTGGGTTCCCAAGCCCACGACGGTTCCAAACTAAGAGACTCATTGTGTAGGGCGGGGGTGAGCATCGAGCCTCCGCCAACTCTGAAGAAATAATCTCAATAGAAACCGCGCGTTTTTTACTTGGTAAACCATTGGGATTGGATAGATCCTCACACTCTCTTTTGGTTGATAGCACAGACTCGGTGGTGCTGGATTTTCCGATCGCTTTTTGGGTCCCTGCTTTGTTCAACCTTTTCCATGACCTTTGTTGTCGTGGAGATGAACTATTCTGTGCATCATTACTTTCTCGCACGTGGGAATGCATGATTGACACCCTCTAAGACTTGAGAAACCCTAGCCGCCTCCTTTACTTCCTCACAATTCACGTGCACCTTGATTGGAGTTCTTTGCAATCAATGAGTCGAGAGTTGTATTTGGACCGGCCTTTAATTTAGATAGCCCCACATTCATTTCAGCAAGCTCGAGAAAGGAAAGTTTCCTTTTGCACCGATTCCCTTAATTTCATCACTTGATCCGGGTCATTATTAGAAGGGAATAAATGTGAATTAATTTCTGATAAGCTAGCTGACCGTTCCCCTACGGATGGCTCATCAACCCTCTTTACTTCACCTGCCACGTTCTCTAATTCATTCTCCAACGGACCAGCCTGAATAATTTTCTGCTCAGAAACCGTGGGAGACTTAAGTGCATCAGTTGTAACCGATCCACTTAAATGGCCCATTGATTGGTCCACACTGCATTGGTCCACGTCAGCTGGAGTTGTGGGAGCTGCCGAGGACACCGTGGACTTTGCAGGGACTTGCCTTGACTGCACCGGAGCTCTTGGAGTAGACGAGCTCCCTTTCTTGTTGTGAAAAATTCCAGGCACTGTGATAACGTTTTTTTGTACTCGACTTACAGGTGGAGCATGAAGCCAAGGGCCAAATTTCTGTTCTTGAGCTTTTAGGGAGCCTTCACTATCAAGCCACACCTCACAATCCCTATCATCGTGATTAAGACAGCCGCACCAATAGCAAATATTAGGTAGGCGCTCATACTTGAAAGAGACCCACTTTTCTCTACCTTGGCCGACTGATACCATTCTTCCTCGACTTAGTGGACGAGTCACATCCACATTGACTCTTACCCTCATGAAACTCCCTCCATGCATCTCCGTCTCGGACTTAGGACAATCGTGCCCACAGATACTACAAATCCCTTCCGCCACCTTTGGATTCATGAATCGACTTTGGGATGTCATGTACTTGGACCCAAAACGTTGTACTATTAAATTTCAAATCCTCAATTGGCTCATCCTTGTCATAACGTTGCAACACCAAAAGGTGCTTGTCAAAGCTCCAAGGTTCATTTGAAAGAATGGAGTCCACTTCATGCTTATTATCAAACGTGAAGAGGACTATGTGGTTTCCCATGTTTTTGACTTTAAAGCCATTCCTAGATCTCCACAAAGGCATAAAAGTCGAAGCTATAGCTTCCATATTCAGTGCCCTTCTTGTATAGAATTTACCGGCAATGATATATTCTGGCGTAGCCAATTCCTCCTCAAGGTCGAAAGTTGGCCCTTCTGTGTCCGAAATCGATAGACCTTTACAATGGTTTGTAAGATCCTCCATGATTTCACTGTTTCCCTAACCCCCGAAAGAAAAACCCACTAGCCTTAAGGATAAACTTGTTATCCTAGGGAACAAAAGCACCTACACGTAGGGACACAATATTCTACAGCCTAGGAAAAGTTCACAGAGAAACTATTCACTAGTCAGAGAAACTTTTCACTAATAAAATAGCTAATACCGGTCAGATATTTACTTGATTAACTAGTGTCACCAAATTACAGATAAAGACTTTGTTGACATGGGTTTGAATCCCCTTAACCCACTTACCTTAAGGAAATAAAGTAAGTCATCAATTTCATACAATACAAATGCTAAAGCACATGTAGGTTATATTGCATATGTAAAACAGTAAAATGCAAATTGATTAAAGACAAATGTAATTTTGAGTTTTAATATCAACTAACCATGAGAAATTTTTAAAACATTTCATTTTTGGGAAATAGGGAAAAAAAAATTAACCTTGTACAAGAACAAAAAATGTTCATATAAGCTTCTATTGCCAAGGTTTAAGGCTTCCTTAATTACTTTTTTATCCACACAACGGAAAATAGTCTTAGTTTTTCTCATCGGTGCCAAATATCCTCTACTAGTCTCACTTTCCAAGCAAGAGTTAACCTTGAACAAGACTGGGAATTGTTCGTATAAAGTTCCATTGCCAAGGTATTGAGGCTTCCTTATCCACACAACGGAAAATAGCTTTCTCAATCTCTTTCTTCAGTGCCAAGTATCTTCTACAAGTGGTCTCATTTCCCAAGCAAGAACTTTAATACTCTTGCACGAAGCCCACACATTCTTGTCGGTAATCGAAACTATTAGTTCTAGATGCTTTTTGCCCTTTCTTTCAAAGGCTTTCTCTAGTACATCTCAAAGTCCCCATGATATGGTTGACGCTGGACTGCTGAAAGAGTTTGGATTGCTACATTGTCATTATAATTGTTATATAAACAAAGATTGGATTGTTATCTTAATATGCTTAGGATAGGGTAAGTTTTGATTGTAGTATGGGATTGTTATTGCTCCAGGGTAGGATTTATCATATTAGTGTGGTAAGGAGCTTTTCGTCAATCATATTTATAAGATCGTATGTATGACTGTTGGTGAAGTTTGTTTTTTTAGAGATAATACGATTGATGAAGTTAATAAAGCTAATAATTATTTTTTCCCAAACTTAGCAGGCACTGCTATTGGAGGATTGGTCTTCCCTTGAAGTAAACCAACGTTTTCACAACTGTTTCATTTTTCCTCCACTTTGTGTAAACAACGTTTATAAATAAGGCATATCACAACCTAATTGGCAATCAAAACTATTTTATGATATTGCAGCTGTCTGCAAAAGCCAAGAGAGTGACAACATGTGCTTAGGTTGTTTGAGAGGTAAGCATCATGTTTTTATCAAAATGTATGATTATCTGTTGTAATTGGTAGGAAAATATTTTTAAGTGTTGGCAGATCAAAGTCTAGGGATGACAATCTTTTCCCACCCCGCATTAACTCACCTCTTCCCGCTTCGCTCCGCATGAATTTTCCTCACCTCAAATAGGCGGTGGGGTGGGGATAGGGTGAGATTTTAGCCCCCATCATGGGGCAGGGTCTAGACATTTTAGCCCGGCATTGCCCTACCCTACCCTGCCTTGCGTTGATAAGGACTATAATTGTAAATTTTTTGTACCTAAATCTTTAATATTTAAACAAACAATTCAATATTGGCTTATTTAAATGCATGGATATTAAGATTTCTCTTTTTTGTTGCGATATTATTTTGTTAAACACTTAGATAATATTATTAAGTTCTTGCTAAAAATTAGTTTGATCTGATGGGATAAATTTAGTTGTAATTTCAAGTATATTTATATTAATAAATCATGTTTTATTAAAAAAATTGTAATAATTGTGAAGCAAATTAGAATTTTATGGGGTGGTGCCCACAGGATCTCAAGGGGATGGGGCAAGGAAGTTTTCCCATCATATGGGCGGAGTAGGGATGCATGAGACAAGACAAAACCATGCGGTGAAGATCTCATCCTTCAACCCGAGTTAGAACGCTTATATAGTATGTTTCCCTATATTATTGTATGCCTAGCAAAATTAAATTTGATGAAGTAAGTAAACATACCGGTGCTTGAAGTAAAGCATTCCAGTTCAGTCATGCTCCAACTCAAATAGACCCCATCAAAAAGTGGTGCGATTATTATTTCTCGACATTGCCTCATAGCCGTCCAGGAGAACGTAAAGTTGTCGCCGCTAAGGTAGGGATACCGTCCATAATCATAAATAGGGTTGTTGGAGTAGTTGTACAAGGTGATATTCACATTGATGTTTGATAAGTGATAAGGAGAGTCCATAAGAGTGAAGTGTTGGTTCAGAAACCGCCTGGGAAGGCAGCTATCCGGGTCATCGATAATCATTACTTGGTTCCAGTTATCGATTTCTAGAACAAGCGATGTAGCGGAAGCCTAGAAAAAGCACACACGATGCTCTCTTGATGGAACAGAAACTAAACTGTTAGTTCCTGGTAGTAAACCTCGAATCCACGAGGGGTTTCCCTGAATCCACAAGGAGTGGTAGTAAACCTCGAATTCACGAGGGGTTTCCCTGAATCCACAAGGAGAAATAAACTGGAATCAATCAGAAAAAAATTTGACAAAACATCGGTGTTTATTGATAATAGTTTACGAAAAAACGTTTACAGGCTTAGGAGCCTATTTAAGGGCTCCTTAAAACTTGACAGACAAGAAAATATAATCTAAAATAACTCCTAATTGATACCTAATCATAACAGGAACCAAATTTGACCTAAAAAGCATTAAATGCACCTAAAAACAAGGAAATAAATCACCTAAACCTAAAATAACGTTTTTTACATAAAAATACCAAAAATAATAAATTACAATAATTAAATAGTAAATTGTGTCCTACATCAACAACAAAGTCCCCAGAATAAGGGAGAGTGAGAATTGTTTGGCTTTGGTTGTTGCATGAGAGACTGAATCCCGGATAGCCACAGCATTTGTCTTGAGAGGTAGTGTTTAGTTGAAAAGGGAATTTAACCTGCGGTGGTTTGAAGCCATCGCAATGAGCTTTTTGCAATTTTTTGCGCTTGATGCTGTGCTTGGGAGGAGGAAGAAGAAGAAAGTGGAGACGAAGAAGCTTTGAATTGAAGGAGGTCATTTGTGCAATTAGAAGCTACAAAGTATTCCTCTTGTAATTGTTATAATTTACTATATGGTACCTATGATAGAGACTTTACAAAGTTCAAGTCTATATAGTAATGGAAATAACGTAAAGTTCAAGGCCATTAGTGCAAATTATTACTGGCTGTTGATTGAACCCTTAGAAAGTTTTTTTTTGAGAAATAAGATAACTTTTACTAAAAGAAAAGGAAGAAAGCATCTATGAAGTTTCAATCTTTTACTCAAAAAACAGAAAGCAAAAAAACAAAAAAAAAAAAAAAAAAAAAAAAGAAAGAAAAAATCTTCGAAGCTAATCAGGTATTGAATGTGTACCATTTTGTACTATAATTTAATCGATCACAGCCATTGAATCTAACAGATTTAAACAGATAGTTGGGCTTATGAACTTCATATAGGCTCCAGGGATATAAGTAGTGGTAGAAATTCCATATCATTGTCATGTTTTCTTGATGATCCAACGGCTGGCAGGCAGAGTATACTCGTGCGGTGCTAATGTTATGCATTGCTTTGATTTTTCCCTATAATCCATTATCGTCAAGAAAGTGTTGAATTCGTGCAAGAGAATTTAAGTTCCTTGTTGGAAAGTGAGACTACTTTTGGAGGATATTTGGCATCAATCACAGAGAGAGAGAGAGAGAGAGAGAGAGAGAGAGAGAGAGAGAGAGAGAGAGAGAGAGAGAGAGAGAGAGAGAGAGAATTCTATTTTCTTTTCTTTTTTTGACAAAAAAACAGTAAAACAAGTAATTAAGAGCATTCTCATCAAAGGTAGGATAAATGCTATGTTGAAAAGTTATATACTTTACTAGAGGTCATATAGATACATACCTTTGGTGGAACAAAACACCAAATTGCCGGATCTTGTTCTTTACTTGCTTTACAAACTCATCACGATCTCCTTTGTGGAACTCCTCCAAGTCGCAAGAGAGGCTACTAGAGTCTATCCTAATTTCTGCGCTCCAAAATCTAGAGAACAGTGGATGGTGTCCCAAAGAGATGGCTGAGAGAGCACTCAAAAACTATACGTATGTTCACTCACTATATCTCACCTTGATCTGACTGATGTAGGAATATTTTAAATATTAGTAGAGATTCACTTACTATCGGATATATGTGATCCCTAAAAGATCTCATCTGTTAAATTTAAATTACTCTACTACTAATATTGATAACTGTTAGGTTCTAAAGTTTAGGATTTTATGTATTTAGAACTCTAATTTGTATTGTTGGCAAACCATGATCAAAACAATGTGTTTAGAAGTGTTTAAGTCTAGCTCGGGCAGAATGTTTTTCTGCAGATTTGTCCAACTCAGCCCTAAGTGTTTTAAAACGTTTTTAGGGTTTCTTATTTGTCCTAAGTATAAAAGGCAAACTCTAGCCACGTTTTAGTGTTGCTCATAATTGCGGTTTGTGTAAATCTCTTGTGAGATCTAAAGGAGCTTTCCTTTACACAAACTTAGGGTTTTCAAGGAGAAGATTTATCTACACCTTGATGATCAATTTAGTTGCTGCCATTGAAGCTTAAAGAAAACACAAGTGGGTGTGCTTGTATCTGGTGGTGAATCCAAGAAAGAAGGAGTCCATGGATTCGGAGCTTGCACGTGGTCGTGTTAGTAAATTCTACTGGTTGATAGCAATAAGTAGTCGAGCGTGGGGACTTGTAAGTCTTATTGTATGAACTTCGGTTCTTTCAAGATAGTGGATTCAAGTTTACCTTGAGGATAGCTAGGTCAAATCTTCCCCAGGTTTTTACCGGTTTGTTTTCCTGGGTGATCATATCTTGTGTTATTTATTTTCATTTGCTTTGCATGATTTGATCTTTTATATTGTGATAACCTAGACTTGTTTAATTGAACTACCCATTTCGGCTTGAAATAAAGCCAGGATGATGTTTATTAATTATTTGAATTTTTTTTTGAATTTTTTAGGGAATTCTCTAGCTCGGGTTGGGCAAAAACAGTTCAGAACCAAGAAAATTTTTCTTTCTTTTTTTGGCTTGGCTCGACCCGTTATGGCTTGAAATGAAGCCAGGATGATGTTTTTTAATATTTTGAATTTTTTTGTAATTTTTTTTGGAATTCTCTAACTTGGGTCGGGTAAAAACAGATTCGAATGAGAATAAATTTTTCCCTCTTTTTTGGTCTGTCCCGTCCCGTTTTGGCTTGAATTGAGGCCAAGATGATGTTTTTAAGTTTTTTTAATTTTTTGCTATTTTTTTCGGAATTATCTAGCTCGGGTAGGGTAAAAACGGTTCCGAACGTGAATTTTTTTTCTCTCTTTTTCGGCCCGATCGACTTGTTATGGCTAGAAATGAAGCCAGGATGATATTTTTAATTTTTGAATTTTTTTGCTATTTTTTTCGAAATTCTCTCGCTCGGGTTGGGTAAAAACGGTTTCGAAGGAGAAATTTTTTTTTTTCTTTTTTCGGCTTGTCCCGAACCATTTTGCCTTGAAATGAAGCCAGGATGATATTTTTTAATGTTTTGAACTTGTTTTCTATTTTTTTGGGAATTCTTAAGCTCAAGTGGGGAAAAATGATTTGGAACGAGAACATTTTTTTTTTTTCGCATTTTCGGCCGGTCCCAACGCATTTCGGCTTGAAATGAAGCCAGGATGGTTATTTTTCGTTTTTCTTCATTTTTTTTTTTTTTTTGGGGAATTCTCTAGCTCTAGCCAGGTAAAAACGATTCCGAACTCGAAAAATGTTTTCTATCATTTTTGGCCTTTCCCAACTCGTTTCGGCTTGAAATGAAGCCAGGATGATTTTTTTTAGTTTTTTGAATTTTTTTTTGGAATTCTCTCGTTTAGGTTGGGTAAGAACGTTTCTGAATGAGAAAAATATTTTCTCTCTTTTTTGGCCTTTCCCGTCCTGTTTCGGCTTGGAATGAAGCTAGGATGATGTTTTTTAATTTTTTGAATTTGTTTTCTATTTTTTTCGAAATTCTCTAACTCGAGTCAAGTAAAAACGAGAAATTTTTATTATTTTTTTTATCATTTTCGGCCTGTCCCACCCCGTTTCAGTTTGAAATCACCCAGGATAATCTTTTTTACTATTTTTTCAGAATTCGCTCGCTTGGGATGGTTAAAAATTGTTCTAAATGAGAGAAAAAAAAAATTCTCTATTTTTCAGCCTATCTCGACCTGTATCGGCTTGAAATGAAGCCAGAGTGATGTTTTTTAAATTTTTGAATCTTTATTTCTATTTTCTTCTGAATTCTCAGGCTCGGGTCGGGTAAAAACAGTTCTGAACTAGAAAAACTTTTTCTCTCTTTTCGGACTATCTCAACCCGTTTCTGGTTGAAATGAAGCTAGTATGATGTTTATTAATTTTTTGAATTTCTTTTCTATTTTTCTCGGAATTCTCTAGCTTGGGTCGGGTTAAAGGTTCGAACGAGAAATTTTTTTTTTCTCCTTCTTGACCTGTCCTGTCCCATTTCGGTTTGAAATGAAGCCAGGATGATGTTTTTGAAAATTTTTGCTATTTTTTACGGAATTCTCTTGCTTGGGTCGGGTAAAATCAGTTCCAAACGAGAAAATTTTTTCTCTCTCTTTTTCGGCCTATCCCGACCGGTTTGACTTGAAATTGAAATTAAGCCAGGATGATGTTTTTTAAATTTTTGAATTTATTTTGGGAATTCTCTAGCTTGGGCTAGGTAAAAATGGTTCTAAATGATAAAATTTTTTTGGCTCTTTTTTGGCATGTCCCGAACCGTTTCAGCTTGAAACGAAGCCATGATGACGTTTTTAATTTTTGAATTTTTAGGGAATTTTGTAGCTCGGGTTAGGTAAAAACAGATTCGAACGAGAAAATTTTTTTCTTTCTTTTTACTTTGTCCCAACTCGTTTCGGCTTGAAATGAAGCCAGGATGATGTTTTTTCATTTTTTAAATTTTTTTCGGAATTCTTTATCTCTAGTCGGGTAAAAACTGTTCCGAATGAGAGAAATATTCTCTCTTTTTCATCATGTCCCGTCCCGTTTTGGCTTGAAATGAAGCCAGGATGATACTTTTTAATATTTTGAATTTTTTTGTAATTTTTTTCGGAATTCTCTAGCTTGGGTCGGGTAAAAACAATTCCGAACAAGAAAAATTTTTTCTCTCTTTTTCGATTTCTCTTGACCCGTTTCGGCTTGAAATGAAGCCAGGATGATGTTTTTCAGTTTTTTTTTTTTGCTTTTTTTTTCAAAATTATCTAGCTTTAGTTGGGGGAAAACAGTTTCGAAGGAGAAAATTTTTTTGGCTTGAAATAAACCCAGGATGACGTTTTTTAATTTTTTGAATTTTTTTGCTATTTTTTTTCGGAATTCTCTAGTTCGAGTTGGGTAAAAACGGTTTTGAACTAGAAATTTTTTTCTCTCTTTTTTGGCTTGTCTCGACCTATTTCGGCTTGAAATGAAGCCAGGATGATGTTTCTTAATTTTTTTAATTTTGTTGCGGTTTTTTTTTTGGATTTCTCTAGCTCGGGTTGGGTAAAAATGGTTCCGAACGAGAAATTTTTTTTTTTCTTTTTCGGCCTGTTCCAACCCCTTTCGGCTTGAAATGAAGCCAGGATAATGTATTTTAATTTTTTAATTTTTTTTTTCAGAAATCTCTCTCTTGGATTGGGAAAAAATAGTTACGAACCAGAAAATTTCTTTCACTCTTTTTGGGCCTGTCCCGACCCGTTTTAGCTTCAAATGAAGCCAGGATGATGTTTTTTAAATTTTTGAATTTTTTTCGGAATTCTCTCGCTCGGGTCGGGTAAAAAGGTTAGAAGGAGAAATTTTTTTCTCCCTTTTTCGTTCTGTCTTGACCCGTTTCGGCTTGAAATGAAGCTAAGATGATGTTTTTTAATATATTGAATTTTTTTGCTATTTTTTTTGGAATTCTCTAGCTCGGGTCGGGTAAAAACGATTCTGGACGAGAAAACTTTTTCTCTTTTTTTGGCCTGTCTCGACCCGTTTCGGCTTGAAATGAAGCCAGGATGATGCTTTTTAATTTTTTGAATCTTTTTGCTATTTTTTTGGGAATTCCATTGCTTGGGTCGGTTAAAAATGGTTCCAAATGAGAAAAAATTTTGCTCTCTTTTTCGGCCTATCTCGAACCGTTTCGACCTGAAATGAAGCCACAATGATAATTTTTAGTTTTTTTTTTTTTTTTTAATTTTATTGCTATTTTTTTGAAATTCTCTTGCTTGGGTCGGGTTAAAATGGTTTTGAATGGGAAAATTTTTTTTCTCTGTTTTTTGACTGTCTCGACCCATTTCCACTTAAAATGAAGCCACGATGATGTTTTTGAATTTTTTGAATTTTTTTCTATTTTTTTGGGAATTCTCTAGTTTAATTTGGGTAAAAATGGTTCTGAACTTGAAAAATGTTTTCTCTCTATTTTGGCTTGTTTTGAACCGTTTCGGCTTGAGATGAAGCCAGGTTGATGTCTTTTTGTTTTTTGAATTTTTTTTTCTATTTTTTTCTGAATTCTCTCGTTCGGGTCGGGTAAAAACGTTTCCGAACGAGAAAAATATTTTCCCTCTTTTTTCGGCCTGTCCCAACCTGTTTCGGCTTGAAATGAAGCTAGGTTGATGTTTTTTAGTCTTTCTTTGCTATTTTTTTTTTGGAATTCTCTTACTCGGGTCGGGCAAAAACGGTTCTGAATGAGAAAATTTTTTTCTCTCTTTTTCGGCCTTTCCCGACCTATTTCGGCTTGGATTGCAGCCAGGATGATGTTTTTTAATTAAAATTTTTTTCTATTTTTTTGGGAATTCTCTAGCTTGGGTCAGGTAAAAACGGTTCTGAAGGAGAAAACTTTTTTCTCTCTTTTTCTTCATGTCCCGTCCCGTTTCAGTTTGAAATGAGGCTAGGATGATATTTTTAATTTTTGGATTTTTTTCTATTCTTTTTGGAATTCTCTAGCTCGGGTCGAGTAAAAACGGTTTCGAACGAGAAATGTTTTTCTCTCTTTTTCCCTATACCTTTGGCTTGAAATGAAGCTAGGATGTCTTTTAGTTTTTTCAATTTTTTTGCTGTTTTTTTAAGAATTCTCTCATTTAGGTCGGGCAAAAATTGTTCCGAATGAGAAAAAAAATTTCTCTATTTTTCAGCCTATCCCGACCTGTATCGTTTGGAAATGAATCCTGGATGATGTTTTTAATTTTTTTCTATTTTTTTCCGGAATTCTCAAGCTCGGCTCGGGTAAAAATGGTTACGAACGAGAAAAGTTTTTTCTCTCTTTTTCGGCCTGTCCCAACCCATTTCGCCTAAAATGAAGCCTGGTTGATATTTTTAAATTTTTTGAATTTGTTTTCTATTTTTTTCAAAATTCTCTAGGTCGGGTCGGGTAAAAAAGTTTCTAAATGAGAAAATTTGTTTTTATCTTTTTCGACCTATCTCGACCCATTTCTGCTTGAAATGATGACAGGATGATGTTTTTGAATTTTTTTCGGAATTCTTTCGCTCGGGTCGGGTAAAATCTGTTCCGAATGAGAAAAACTTTTTCTCTCTTTTTCGGCATGTCACGACCTGTTTTAGCTTGAAATGAAGCTAGGATGATGCTTTTGAATTTTTTTGAATTTTTTTTCTATTTTTTTCTGAATTCTCAACCTCGGCTCGGGTAAAAATGGTTTTGAACGAGAAAAAAATTTTCTCTCTTTTTCGACCTGTCTCGACCCTTTTCGGCTAGAAATGAAGCAAAGATGGTTATTTTTAATTTTTTCAATTTTTTTTCTTTTTTTTTGGGAATTCTCTAGCTCTGGTTGGGTAAAAATGATTCCGAACTCGAAAAGTTTTTTCTCTCTTTTTTGGCCTTTCTTGACCTGTTTCGGCATGAAATGAAGCTAGGATGATGTTTTTTAATTTTTTTGCGGTTTTTTTTTCGAAATTCTCTAGCTTGGGTTGGGTAAAAACGGTTCCGAACGAGAAAAATTTTTTCTTTCTTTTTTGGCTTGTTCCAACCCGTTTCGGCTTGAAATGAAGCCAGGATGATGTATTTCAATTTTTTGAAATTTTTTTGGAATTCTCTCGCTCGGGTCGAGAAAAAACAGTTCTGAACCAGAAATTTTTTTTCACTCTTTTTTGGCCTGTCTCGACCCGTTTAAACTTGAAATGAAGCCAAGATGATGTTTTTTAAGTTTTTGAATTTTTTTTGGAATTCTCTTGCTTGGTTCAGGTAAAAACGGTTCCGAAGGAGATAATTTTTTTCTCTCTTTTTTGGCTTGTCTCGACCCATTTCGGCTTGAAATGAAGTTAGTATGATTTTTTTAATATTTTGAATTTTTTTGCTATTTTTTTCTGAATTCTCTAGGTCGGGTCGGGTAAAAACTATTTTGAAGAAGAAAAAGTTTTTTTTTTTTTTTTCCAGCCTGTCACGACTCGTTTCGGCTTGAAATGAAGCCAGGATTTTTTTTATTTTTATTTTTTATTTTTATTTTTATTTTTTTTTTCCGGCCTATCACGACTCATTTCGGCTTGAAATGAAGCCAGAATGATATTTTTAATTTTTGAATTTTTTGCTATTTTTTTTTTCGAAATTCCCTCATTTGGGTCGGGTAAAAACAGTTTTGAATGAGAAAAATTTTTGCTCTCTTTTTCGGCCTATCCCGACTTGCTTTGGCTTGAAATGAAGCGAGAATGATATTTTTTAGTTTTTTTTTTTTAATTTTATTGCTATTTTTTTTCGGAATTCTCTCGCTCAAGTTGGGTAAAAACGGTTTCGAATGAAAAAAAAATTTTCTCTCTTTTTCTTACTGTCTTAACTTGTTTCG